>CAUYQV010149394.1:0-22246 GCA_963574575.1 Galagoides demidoff
AGACTCGCTTGAGCCCAGGAGTTGGAGGTTGCTGTGAGCTGTGATGTCAGGGCACTCTACCCAGGGGGACAGCTTGAGGCTCTGTTACAAAAAAGTAAATAAATAAATGAATTTATTTAAAAAAAAAATAAGTGATTCTCTTGCCTCAGCCTCCCAAGGAGCTGGGACTACAGGCACCTACCACAATGCCCAGCTATTTTTTTTTGGTTGCAGCTGTCATTGTTGTTTAGCAGGCCCAGGCTGGGGATTCGAACCCACCACCTTAGGTGTACGTGGCTGGCGCCTTAGCCGAATGAGCCACAGGTGCCGAGCCCCTCATATAGCTTTTAAATAGGATATTTTTTACTTGAGGTGATATAAATTGTTACCATCTGGTTCATTTCCCTATTAAGTGAGATAATTTATATTAAATTTGTGTTCCAAAGGAAAGAAAGGGGGATCTTGCTGAAACTATTTCATTATTAGCTTCTACAGTCATATTTAGAAATCTTGGATTACAATTTCATTTACTTACATAGAATTTAATGTCAGAATTATTGGTGCATCAATAAGCTTCAGGTCTCATGTTCTGAAAACTTCCCACTTTTGCAACTGCCTCTAAGTTCTTAAAGCAGTAGAAACACTTTAGTTCAATGTTATTTTCATTTCTATTCATTTCAAACTAATTTTTGCAATTAGTTATCTGACAATGCAGAACTTTCCTGAGTAAAAGTAAGAATAGGGCCACATTCCTAATGTTTCACTGTCCTTAATTGGAGACTTGTTAGTCAACAGAGAATAGAGAAAAGTATAGTTTGAAATATCTGATAATTATGGTCTAGGGTTTGGACAAGTAAGCTATGCTGTCATAAAAACAGAATAATCAATTTAAAAGGAAAAACAAAATAGTTTGTGTTTAAATGCTTAACAGTTAAAAATCAGCTTCATGGGCTAAAGCACTGAATCACTTAGGCCGGGAATTGGAAATTGCCATGTGTGATGATGACATCACCGCACTCTACCTGAGGAAACAGAGAGAGACGGTCTCTTCTTTGCTTTGCATTTAGGACACTAGGCATTCCACCCAATTCCTGTGGACTGTATCCCCCAGGGATTCCAACATAGTCCTAGAATTTTGGAGAATGCTCCAAGTAAACTTCTCAGAAAGCTGAACTTGGCTGCTTTGAGTGCTCCTATTCAGTATGTAGATGAGTTATTACTTAATCTGTAGCCCCCATGTAAATCTTCTGTTGAAGACACTAGACAAGTGTCAAATTTCCTTATGGGGAAGATTTCCTTATGTCAAAAAAAAAGCTCAATTGTGTAAACCTGAAGTTACTTGGGCTTGTTCTTCCCCTGGTGAGAAGAGGAGAAGAGAAGAGAAAACCTGAAGAGGAGACAAGAAAAGTAAACCTGAAGTCACTTGGGCTTTGTTCTTTCCCTGGTGAGAAGAGGAGAAGAGAAGAGAAGAGATTGTCAAATGAAAGGATCAAGAAAACTTGTTTCCTCACTAGCCCCTCTACAAAAAAACAAGTCAGGAAGCTCCTGGAAATGATGGGATACTATCAAATATAGATTCCCCAATATGGAGAGCTGGCTAAGCTTCTGAGGTTTTAAAGGGGGAAGAGATAGAGGAGCTAACATGGGGTAGGTCACAAGAAAAAGCCTTCCAAACCTTAAAACATGCTATTTTAAATGCACCAGTCTTGAGAATAACTGATTTAAACAAATTTTTCTTTCCATAACCTTTCATTGGGCCTACAATTATGATCATCCCTTTCTTAATGTTGTTTGACCTCCTCATTAAGTTTGTGTCTTCTAGGCTCCAACAATTCCACATTAAGATCATGGTTGCTCAGAGATTCCAACAAATACTTGGAACCTTTTGACCAAGTGGCCAGAAAATTCTAACCCCCTAAACCCCTGATAGGTAGGCCAACACCCCATTTTGACAGCAGGAAATAGCTAAAGATTGTCATTAACCATTTTCTTTTCAAGATTTCAGGACTGTATCTCTCAGGGCTAAATAAGAAGGGACATCAAGAAAGAGGCTTCAAGTGGGGTGAGAGGAAAACCTGGCCCTGTTGAACCAGGAAGTCTGGAGGGCCCATAAGAATGTGGGCATAAAGTAACCTAGGTAAACAATAACCAACAGAAATAATAGAAAAAGGCAACAGTGCCTGGAGGCACAGAGAAGCCAATGAAAGACTTGCAACCAATTAAAAATGGAGTATTTATACCCTTGCATAGCTTTTGTTTCTCTGTCTCTCTCATCTTTTCTACTTCATGAGAGGGGACCCACTTCCAACTTTCTTTGGAACTGCTCTAAACTTTCTCTTTGCTCTTCCTAAATAAAATCTCTCATTGTTCAAAAAGAAAAAAAAAAAATCAGCTTCATGTTCTCTTTCCTGTGGCTAGAAAACTTACCAGTACAATATTTTAGAGTCTATAATATATACCTTCAAAAGTATTGGTATTTACCAAGACATCAAGTTATTTGTTTAAAGTGTCAAACATAATTCACAGAAAATGTCTGAATATAGTGAACAAAAAAAATTCAAACCTCATGTAAATTTACTCATTGGTGGTTCTGCTCTACTTTTGGGAGCATTTTATATTGCAGGGATATTAATGTATACTCTTCCATTTATGAGCCATAAAACTGAAGTCAACAGCTGGTGTCTTGTAATTTTCAAGGCACTGATGCAAATGGCATGAGATTGAATCACTGCTCTTGTAACTGAAGATTTCCCTTCTATAGAGTTTACTTATTTGGGTATGAAAAAACCCATGGAATGTTCATTTTTACTAAGGTTTCTGGAAAATCTTTCAAACTGACAGACCCTATTAATAGCGTTTCACTGGAAAGTTTACATCTTGAATTGTTCACATTTCCTTATTTTATTTTGTAACTTGGCATGGTGTTAAATGTCTAGGTGCAGTTCTAGGGTCTTTTTGAGATGTATTGTTATAATACCAGGAATTTAAGCCCCCAAACATTTTATTTATTGACATTTGTCTTGTACTATAAGAAAGTTAGAATAAGTTTTCTGAATAAACATGGTGAATTGAATTGTCACTTTTAGACAGTCACAAAATTTTAAGTTAGCAGTGGGTGAAGCTGAATGAGTTACCCCACTATACCCCAAAAGCTCAGAAATTAGTAGCATCCAAGGCAAATTGGTTTGTAAAATTAGGGCTAACATGGAATTATTATTTTAAATTCTTTTTAAGCATCCAATCTCCATTATATCCTTTCTGTTTTGAGACTTTGAATGGTTATCCTTCTCTCACTGACAGAATATTAGAGATTTATTTTCTAGAAAGCATAAAGTAGAGTGGGGAGTAGAAGGCATTGTCGAAGCATAAGTACTATAATGAAAACAGGGATATTGATTGATATTTACAATGTGAATATTGCATCTTCACTCTCTCCTTTTGTTTAGTTCCTGGAATGATGGCAGCTGGACTTATCCATGATTGGGGATGAAAGTAGAATATCACCATTCCCCCCCAAAAAAAATATTAAATGAACTAATATAAGGATTCTCCAATGAGCAAACAATCCAGTAAACCCCACAGTCAACCTACCCAACCATGGGCATAAAACATCCAATCAGCTCTTAACTCACCTCCCTCAAAAAATACCAGACAGAAATCCGAGGATCCCTATGGGTTTGATTCAACCATTCTATTGAAGTCAGAAATGAAACAAAAGAAATAAAAATGGAAGAAAAGAAACCTAGAAAATATATTTTTTTATAGATATCCTTAGAGGGAAAAAGCATCCTAGAGGGTCACTAAATGACAAAAAGAAAATAAAATCTAGAACTGAAGGACAGGAATGACTAAGGTGCCATAGTGGACATATTGAAATGGCTTCCTTTACTAATGAAATATTCAGACATCATTGACTTTGTAAAGACAATGCCTTTTCTCTTTCAGAAACACAACACTGATCCATCCTCCATGGTATCAGATGGCTAGTCTTTGCCCTCCCCTTACCAACTTCAGAGGAAGCATGGAACAGGAACTTTCCAGCCTGGCCCAGAGGGGCAGGAAACAATTATAAGAGAGTTGCTGGACTAGTTTCTAAACTGAGTAGAGTCATCCATCGCAGATGTGTCAGGAGCACACCATTTTCAACTCTTGTCTCAGAGTAATTTTTAATAATGCCACCTTAATCCACCAAATATTTTTCAGTTTGATGGGGAAAAAAAAAAAAAAAAACTAGATGGTCTTCCCACCCATGAAGTATTCCATCTAGTCTCAGCTGCCTGTGTTACCCCAGGAGTCTGTGTGTGAGGAAATATGAGGAGTTACACAACTGTGGTTCAGGCACTTAGGAGTAGAAATAGAATGCTCCCCTTAATATATATTTTTTTCTTTTTCTATCCTGACACCCTCATTTGGCCCTAAAATATGGCCTGCACACTATAGCAAGGGTTGAGTAAACATTAATAAGAAAGTGTTGCTGTCTTCTGGCTCACTACTGATAGCCCTTTATCTGAACCCTCTACTATAGGATGCTACATTTTTATGTCCCATCATCATGGTCCTTTGTATGTAATGTGCTAACTTTCCAACACTTCATGCATGTGCCAATGAGTATATTCTGACAACTTTTTGACCATGTAGGTGAGCGATTCTGGTAGTAATTAATAGACTTCTAGATCCTTCCTAAGGGATCCTTTCTATGGGTATGGTAAGCATATTTCTAGAATACTAATTCTAAACTGGTGATTTTGCCTCCCATCAAAGGATATTTGGCAATGTCTGAGGACATTTTGGTCATAATAGTAGCTATTCCAGGATCTAAGTAGGGACCAGGGATACTGCTAAACATCCTAAAATTTCCTTGACAAAGAATTTTCTAGCCCAAAATGTCAATAAAGCAGAGATTAACAAAACTTACTCTGGAAACATTCTGGGATTACACTAAAATTGTGGAAGATGGAGTGAGCTGCATACTCTCTTGAGATTGAGTCCCTGCAGGAAAATATCACCCAATATATATAATTTGCTTCTTGGTAGTCTTATCTGCTGAACCCTCACTGTATCTTCCAAAAAGCAGCATCTACGTGAGTTGTAGTCATTTCAGGGTCTACTAACAATGTTGCTTTGTTGGAGAACCTGATGGTGAATGTCTGACTACTAAGTGGCACCTACCAATGAAATTGACTGTCAACAATGAACCTAAAGAAACAAGGCTGGTGAAGCCATGTAGGATGACTTTTCCAGAGATATTTGGAAAACATTTGAAAATAATTCTGTAGGTTCAGATAAGCTTTTTCTTCCACATTGTAGCTGCGAATATTTGCCTAGCTAAAATGTTACAGTTCAGGGAATGTTTACTTTTTTTTTTTTTATCTTATAAAATAGCCAACCATGTTTTCTTCAGAAGAACATGATATTTACCCAGGGTGGGTTATTCTTAACAAGCTTCCTTCAGCAAAAAAAAAAAAAAAAAAAAAATGAGTAAGCATCTCAGCCAGACAGTTTGAAATTATATAGGATTGCTGAAAGAAGAGGTATTTTGTGGAAAGGATACCCTTTGGGATTAGTGAAGAGATGAAAAAGGTCAGAAGAAAGTCCAAGTCTTCTCTACTCCACACTAGTTTCCCAAGAAAGAGTTGATTTTCTATAAACCTCCATGGGAAATGCCACAGCCCAGGGCTCAATCCTGGTCACCCACAGGATTTTCAATCCAGCCTCTGATTATATCAATCGTCTGCCATATTGCACTGCTGTTATGCCCTAGTCTATTTACACTAGGTACAGTGTCAGTGCTTTCCTGATCATACAAGTTATAACCCTCAGAGACACATGAACATATAAAGAGAAATGAAGGGTCAGATAGAAATAAAAATGCTCTAAGTACTCAATGAAAGCTGAGAAGAAAGCATTTACAGCTGGTAGACGGTAGGTATTGAAATAATATTAGGATCTGAGATTACATTTGGAACTTAATTATAAAGCAAATAGAAAAGAGGGGTGGACATTTAAATGAAAATAAATTTTAAAATCATGAAAATAACCCATAAATAGGAATATGAAATGTAAATAAATTTAACAAACAGGATATAAACACATGTACAATAATCTTATATCAAAATCTGCAACAGAAAATCTACTGTAATCACCCAAATGTACTATGGTAGTGGTTGGCTTAAAGACACATTACTCTCAGAATCTAAAATACAACATAGTGAGCACATATTACATGCTAGCACATGCTGAATATTTCATGGTTGGTGCTCTTTTAACAAACAAAATAAAGACCTGTATGCATCTTCCCATACAAATAAAAATCAGTTTAAACAACACAATTAATATATATATATATATATATATATATATAAAATCTTAACAATTATTTTTAGGCTTAAATTACTTACCAATCTGTGAATAAAGTATTATTAGTTATGGGCCTGCTCATTAGGGTTTTACTTGTTTTTTCCTCAGGTAAACCATGCCTAAAATCATGTCTTTGATGGCTAATTTCAATTCCCATAAAATGATACAGAACTGAAAGTCATTTATGAGTCACTATGAGAACATTTTGCTTTAAGATTATATAAATCTTCTCAATATTTCTAATTGCCTTGTCTTGATTTAATTTAATAGATAATTTTTTATTTGAGATTTATCTTTACTAAATCTTTCCATAGCATTCAGAGAAATATTTCTCTACCCTTTTTCCTCTATACATCTTTTATTGGTTTGCATCATCATACAAGATGTGGTAGGTCAATGTCCTAATTTCCACTGATACCTACATCCATGCCTTATACTATATAATTCTATATAATTCTTCCATTCTGACTTTGGATCTGGCCATATGCCTTATTTTGTCATATGAAATATAAGCAGTTGTGACAAGCAGAAACTTTAAAAGAAGGTTCTAAATTTTTTCCCAAACTGCCATATCTCTGCCACAGCTATGAACATAGGCCCTTGGATGGAAGATAGAAGGCCGGTGGACATACTAACTCGGTAGTATGAATTGAAAGGCTTCAAAACAATCTGATAAACAACTGAGGGAAGGCAGCAATCTTATCAGAAGTGCCTGTCCAAACCACAGCTGATCACAGAAACATGAGCAAACTCAGCCAGGTTCTGCTAAAAGTAGCCCAACTCAGCTGACCCCCACTGAACCATGAACTGAATAAGCCATTAATATTAAATGCCACTGAAATTGCATGGCTGTTAGTCACTCATCATTAATATGGCCCTAGATACTTGATAAAGAAATTGATGCCAGAAAAAGATACTCAGTAAAACAAACAAAAACTAAAATACCTGGTGTATGAGTAAGCATGTGACTAGGTTGTATGCAAAAGTCAGAGAAAGCCCTAAAGTAATCTTGTAAGGAGGCAGGGGGAAAAATGTAAGGAAACTGTTCCAACAGATAAGAAAATTACCACATTATGTAACAGTGAAATATTCGTTAAAATTCTGCCCTTTGTTAAAGATAACATTGCATCAAACAACATGAGCAATCAGAAGTTGATTTTGTTTTTATACTCTTGACAGCTGATAAGAGAAAGCACTGACCAAGCCTGCTTAGTCAGCTCCACTGAAAGAGAGTCAGAGAGTTGTCAGGAGCAGAGGTAGGGGCACAATAGACCAGCTGTGTTTGCTAGCTGGCTTTACGCAGAGAAGTAAACTTTCTTCTGCCTTCAAAGACAACAGGTAAGGCTACAACCAGAGGAAACTGTGTTAGACTTCTGCACTCCAACAAAGACTGGGATATAGGGGCTCTATTTTCCTTAATGATTATATTTCAAAGAGATGACTCACAGATGTTTGAGAAAGATATTCTTGGATTGTCAAACTGGCAAGAGGCTTTTCAAAAGATTTGTATCTCAAAGAGGCACAGAAAGAATTTTCAATTACAAATGTTCTAAAGTAATTGTTCTAAAGTAAGGGGGATCAGGAGCCAGGAGTCAGAAAGAATCCTGTCTAAAGTTTTAGCATGTTGAGGGGAACATTATGGCCTTCTTGGTCATCTATAGTAATTTCAAAGATAGAAAAATGCCTTGTAAATTTCAGGACATGAGTATACAGGTTTCTAAGCAGAATATTTAATGCATAGGTTTACTTTTACTGGATCTCTATACATTTACATAAGAATAGAATAGTCTAAAAAAATGTGTAGTCAGTTTGCAACTAGAATTTAAAGGGAATATAGATAGATCTCAGGACTCATTAAATTGAAAATTAAAACTGTTTCTCATATCCAACCTTGTATAATAGTAAAATATACCAAATTAAGACATGGCCTCAGGCTAACAACAAAATTAATGATTTTGATATGACACTTTCTGTGAAGACCTTTGAAAGAATTGAAATGATGCTAGATAGAACATTTCAGTAATATGAAAGAGCTTCTAGAAAATATTAAGGGTGTTTTCTATAACACATTACCAAGCCAAAATTAGTAGTGATTAATTGAAAAAGAACTGTTAGTGTAACTTTTGGCACACTGAAAAGAATCTGATAACATTATTTAAAAGCCCAGAGTTTTTGAGACAATTGTATTGGCGAAAGCACCATGAATCTGACTAAAAGACTAAAATATATAAAACCTTCTAGCACCTTATCTTTTTATGGGAAGAAAGTAGACTGAGAAAGTTAGAGAAACAGCCTACCAAAGCTGAGGATGTTGGCAAGGATGAAGAGAGAAGGGAACACTTCTGTTGGTGGGATTGCAAACCAATACAATCTTTTGGAAAGAAATATGGAGAATCCTCAGAGAACTAAAAGTAGACCTTCTATTTGATCCTGCAATCCCATTACTAAGTATCTTCTCATTAAAAAAACAAACAATCATTTTACCATAAGAACTTCCACACTTGAATGTTTATTCAGCTTAATTCACAATCACAAAGATGTGGAAACTACCCAAGTGCCCATCAACTCATGAATGGATTATTAAATTGTAGTACATGTATACCATAGGATTCTACTCAGCCATAAAAAAAGATAGAGACTTTATACCTTTTGTATCTACCTGGATGGTGTTGAAAAACATTTTACTTAGCAAAGTATCTTAAGAATGGAAAAATAAGCGTCTCCTGTACTCAATACTAATTTGAAACTATTAGATGAACAACTACTAGCCCACATGAGAAGAAAAACACAATTAAATTCAAGAAGAAGTGGAAGAAGGGGCTCACTAAGCTCCCACCGAACAATGTAAACGTATATGATAGACCTCCTCGTTGAAAGACTCAAATGCAACTCAGACTTTTCCTAACAATGTAACCTAATCATATATACCCTTATATTAATCTGAAATAAAATAAAAGTAGATAAAATAAATAATACAGCAACTTGGATGTAACTGGAGGCCATTATCCTAAGTAAAGTAATTCAGGAACATAAAACCAAATACTGCATGTTCTCACTTATACGTGGGAACTATGCTATAGGTATGTATGGTCATATAAAGTAAAATAAGGAGCACTGAAGTCTCAGAGGAGGGAGTGGAGGGGGAAGGTGAGAGATAAAAAATTATCTATCATACTGTACAATGTACAATATTTGAATGACAGGTACAGAAAAAGCCCAGACTTCACTGCTATACAATTCATCAATGTAACAAAAAATCATTTGTACCCACTAAATCTATTGAAATAAAGAAAATTTACAACTAAAAAAGGCAAATTTTCCAATAATCTCTTTAGAAATCAACAAAGGAATCCCCTTTTAATGGAAAGATTGAGAAGCTCTAGGGGGATAATTGGCTGGAGAATGGAGAAGAATCAGAATTTAAACAAAACCAAAAAATCTTCCCAAAAACATAAAACATTTTCCATCCTGTTACTACCCAACCACATCCCCTTCCCACTGCTCAGTAAATGCCAAAATACTGAGACAGCAGGAGTTGCAGCTCAAAAGAGTTTAACATCACAAGGTGCCGGGTGAGGAAATGGAAGCAAATTCTCAAATCCATCTCCCTAAGAATGTTGGGGCTCAGATTCTTAAGGTGTTTTGCCAACCAAAACGCTAGAGAATTACATCTGCTAATCAACCTGACACAAACTCACATGGTTGGAAAGCAAAATTATCTTCCTGTGTGACAAAGTTCCTGGCGGGGGAGGGAGTCTTGAGAGACTTGTTGGATCAGTTCTCATGTATGGTCACTGATTCAGTTGACATCAGTTGGTTCCCTCAAAACCAGAGTTTGGGAGGTATTTCAAACACCAATTGAACTCCCCCAGCAATTGGGGGAGTCCAATCAAGGAGACATGACACTTAAGCAGTGAACAGTTAGAGCAGTGGGGAAGTTAGGAAACAATGGTTGCTTAACTTTTAGCTATATCTGTATGTGGAGAGTGGGCCTTTAGGAGGCAGGGCCTCCACGGCCTGGGAGATTTCAGGGAACGACTTCCAGCTGCTTTCCTCCTGCTGAGTCATCAAGTTATTTCTCCTCTTAAAACATGATTTTCTCCTTCTTAGATGTTTTTCCAGGAGTCATGTGTCTCTTTTTTTACCTAGTTAATCTGGAGAAACTATGCAGAAAACTATGTGACCCTTCCCTTTTTATTTCTTGTCCTTAACATATGTTAACAATGTTATGCAGTAGAAACCATTAACCGAATGTTTTTCATAAAGTTATTTATGTTTTCTAATTGTAAGACAAAAAAATATGGTTTTTGTCTATGTTACTTCCTCATAAACAATCCTGCTGAGATATGATAAAATAAAGCTGATTTTATATTTTGGTATTGGCTGCAGTTGTGACTGCTCCAGACCTGTTGATCTCATCCTTGTCTCTTGGATATTTTCTCTCATTCTCCACCATTCCCACTCTGGTTCATTCTCTTTCACGCTGGTTTGCGATATCTATACTTTCATAGAAATCAGACTTTCATCACTATTCTGGCCTTACGAATTTATATATTTTTTTTTAATTTAGGTGGTTTCAATCCTGAGAGTAAGGGAACTTGGCAATATTTACCCTGCAAGACTTCAGAGTTAATGACTGTCCAATGCTTTCTATCATCCCCTTTTTGAATAAGAGTTTGCTATGTAAATCGTTCCTATTTCTTCATTGTTTATATAGGTCTTAGCTGCCTGAATCACGAGGTCATATCAAGTCCTGATATAGATCCTGTGATTCTTTACTCTGAACTTGTTTCTATGATTGAATGAGGCTTTGGATATCCTGAGTTGGAATGTGTATATTTTGAATGTAGGAAAATAATTGCTGTTGGAGAGTGAACCATGGTTGATTGTGTGAGTTGCCCCAGTTTTTCACTAATAGCTGTATCCCTTCCCTTTATTATAAAACCTATTATTGCTCTCTTACTCTGATCTAGTGATGAGTTACATAATTTGTTTGACCAATAGGATGTTAGCTGATATTGTGCAGAGATTTGAAAATGCATACTCTGTTTTTATTTTGCACCTCTACCTTAACAATGCCCAAGCTGGCCAGCAGGATGAAAGATGATACATGGGTCAGAGCTGAGTTGCCCAAATTACGCCATCTGTGGCCATTCTTGACCAGCTGACAGCTAACTGCTGATGTGAGGAGAGGCTGTAAGCCAACTTAAAATTGACCACAAATGCTTGAATGAGTCAGAAAGCCCACCCAAGTTCACCATTAAATCCCACAAATTTATAAACTATAAGAGAACTTATGACACTAGTGTTTTGAGTTGTTTGTTATGAAACATTATCATAACATTAGATAATAGGTATTATTATATTTACTTAAATGTAGCAATTTCAACCACCAGTAAAATAAGTCTAAAAAGATTTGAGAATGGATGAAATTTACTAATAAGAGCAGAATTGAAAGAATTGAAATTGATTGTAAGTAGTTAGTTGTACTGGTAATCACTTTAAGGAAGTAGAAATGGCTTAATATAGATTTTACTATATTTTGTTAGTATGTCTGTGTCCCTCAAATTTTTATAAATTTTATACAATTAAAAACAATTATAAAATGACCTAGCATATGACAAAATTACAATGTGTTCTTAGATTATGTATGAATAAAGAGATGGAAATTTATAAAACTCTAATTAAATCTCTACCTCTTCTCAAGAAAATATTCTACTATGTTATTCATGAACAATCTATAGATACATTTTGAAATACAATTGTAACATTGATTAGAAGAATCATTTGGTATGATTCTGCCCTTACAAATTTAGGGAAATATTTTTATGGGAGGTTAACATTTGTTACATTTCTTGTTTCATACATTTATCATAAGATTATGACATCAGTTAAAAGGTACCATTTAAAGAGTTCATTATTTTCTCAATGAATTCAATAAATATTGACATATCACTCATTAAATTGCCATCACTAGACTGGCTTATGTGATTTTAGAAGATTTGAATTCTACCCTCAAGAAACTTAAAAATAAAATAAAATTGGTGAGGAGAAATGATTATACAATGACACTTTATATTCTGCTAAAGTGGAAGAAAAAGCACATTTGAAGGACTATAGAAGTAAAACCCAAGAAACTTTAGATGAATAGGGAGAGTTGTACGATGAAAAGCAGGAGAGGAAATAGGCATACCACGTGCATATTTGAAAGTCAGAAAACCTATCTTTCTTACTTTAATGTTTGATATGTTGTTCTCATGGGCGATGGTAGTAGGTGAAGAATTTTTTATTTCCAATGTCACCACCAATAGCTTCCATGTAATAAATAAGGAAGTTGTAACCATGCTATATAAATTTCAAAGCATTTTATCTTAACATGAGAGACGATGGTGTGATGTGTTGTCATATTCAGTAACAGTACACACTTGCCCAGTAGGCTCCACAAACAAAATAACATTTTTTTTTATTTTTTAAATATATTTTTTGAGTATTTTTTTATTTTTTCAAATTAATATTAAGGTATGATTTTTATGTTACACTGTTCTCACTACCAGGGTAAAGTTCCATTTGTAGAAGAGCCCCCTCACCCACGGGGTGTGTTATACACCCTCACAACATGCACATTAGGTGAGATACCACCTCATGCCCTTCCTACTTCTGCCAAAATGTCCTCCCCCTTCCCCCATCTAAAATATAGAACAAATTTTTTAAATGGAGTTAATTAATCACTGAGAGAACAACATACTACTTTAAATCATAGAATGTAGGGGTTCAGGTTCTAGTTGATATTTTAGTGCTTTGTCAATTATTTTCAGATATATAGAAACTTTTTGAAATCATACACTTTTTACAATTGAAAAGAAATTTTTTCCAGTCATTACTGATTATGTTTTTCAATATATGGAAACCTCAATAAGCCCAGGATTGTTTGTATACACATGCTTCCACTGCTGAACCATTTGGGAACTATTTACAAAGTTTTCTTTGATTTCTTTGAAGAATATTGTGTCCTCATTCTGATAAATTAAGAGTACTTTATATAATATTAACAATGTTTAATATTTTAAGTGAATTTATTTTATTTTGCTTTATTTTATTATATTTTATTTTATATTTTATTATTGAGGATTCATTAAGGGTAAAAATAATCAGGTTATATTGATTGCATTTGTTACGTAAAGTCCCTCTTATAATTGTGTCCCATCCCCGGAAAGATGTGTCACACACAGTGACCTCCCACCCCCTCCCTCCTTTCCTCTCTCTGCTCTCCCCTTCCCCCACCCTCCACCTGGTTTTAAAACACCAAATTTTAAGGAGCAGTCCTTCATTCTACTATGTTTTGGTGAGACCAATTCAATTTTAGGAGGCCTCAACCTGAGACATCTCTGAAAGCCAGCCAGGCTCGCAATTCCCTTGGGTTTAACCAAGGTCTTTGCTGAAAAGTCAGCAAAGTAATTCAACTTTTCCTTCTACTCAATCCTGGATCCTTCACTTATTCATAGATTTGTGCTTCCAAGATCCTTCCCCAGTAAACTTCCACCTGCAAATCCGTGTTTCAGAGTCTATTTCTGGGAACCTAAATTATGAAATAGCATTAAAGTGTGGAGGGTCAGAAGAAAATATAGCTTTGTGGATATAGTCAGGCCAGTTCCATGTGGGGCTTACATATCACATTAGTGAAGTTAGAATTTGAATGTGAGGGCCTCCTTCTTTTCTGGGGAGTGATAATAATATCATCTGAAAGGCAGAGCTGAAAAGAAGTGAACTGTCACATTACCCTTTGTGTATAACACTGTATCTCTCATGCTTTATTTGCTCTTACTGTTCTCTTTCAGTATCCTTATTCTGTTCATTTGGGAGAAAATGTGGCCTGTTGTAAAGTCTCTTTCATTGTTTAAATAGAATAAGTCACCTTCTTGCTGCCTTACGTTGAGTCATTCCCAGGAGGTTATTTCTGGACCAAGATCATTGGCTAGAGAACATGCTTGATAATTACACTTGCCACAACAGGAGCAATGTAGATGACTGAGATATAGGGATAACTGGGCCCCCCAACAGAACAAATTTCAAACACCCCTGTATAATTTTCTCCCTTAACTAGTTACTTTAGCTTTTGAGTTGGTTCCCAGAAATGGTGGATTTTCTGCAAGACAAAACAGCTGAGATTCTGAACACCCCTGATCAGATTTAATGCACATAGCCTCTTATGTGATACAGCACTGACCTGACTCAAGGCTCCTCCTTTAAAAGCCCAGGATAGCCTTTAGTCACAGAGAGGGATTTGAGGCAAGTTCTCCCCTTCTGTCAGCAAGATGTCTGCTGCATTTCCCTTTCTTCCTTGGCATCCTCATTGCCTCAGTAATTGGATCTTTGAGAGACAAGTAACTGGACCTAGACAAAACCTTGTATTTCCACAGCATAAGGAAGCCCTCAAAACAGTGCACTAAACGGAATGATGGTCTCCTAAGTGTGGTAATGGACAATTCTAAGAATTTTGCTGAGTGAGTAGATCACACAATATGATCAAGGCAAAATATATAAAAGCATATAAGCGCTCTGTATGAAATGTCAAAAAAAAAGCCTCCCCTTTTCGTAATAAAATAAGACACAGTACAATGACAAGCTACTTAATGCACTTATTTCAAATACACTTGAAAAATAATAGGAAATGGACAACAACTAAAATTTCACATAAATGTCTGAGGAAAATTCTAGCATAAACTCCTGGGCAAGCAGGAAATCTATTCTAAATGGCAGAACATGAATTTCATATTACATTCTGTTAAAAAATAGTGCTCTTGGTGGTCATCATTTTTTGAATGACTTAGCTAAAATCATAGCTTCTTATTGCCATTTTAGTGCAGACATTGATTCTGCAATTGGCAGGTACTCTGTGACCTGTGAAAAAAGTAAAGTGCATTTGGGAAGTTTGATAGTGACTTTAATGTTTCCCACAGCTTGACTAAACTTTCAGACAGGATTCTTCCTGACTTTAGGCCCTGACTTTACTTTTATTAGAGCATTTACTTTAAAATTTTTATGGTAAATTATTTTTTTTTCTCTTTAAGGTGAAAATCCTCTTAAAAGCTTTTTGCCAATTTTATAATGCAGAAACGTCTTTCTCAAGAACCTGGGAGCCAGCTCACTGAACTGTAATCGTCTATGAAGACAGTACACCTATTCCCCAGTCTCTGTGACAGGGTAGGAACATAACTTTGACAATACAAGTTATAAAACTATGCACTGTCATTAATTTAGGCGATAATTTACTTTTCCTTTGTGTATGGCCAATCAGAATACACCAATGGTCTATGATCCCCCCATACCAACTTTTAAAGATTCTCCCAAACTTTGTTTCAGTAAAGTTGAGCTCAAACTGAATACTTTTCTTTATCTTCTATTATAGAATAATAGCCTTGAATAAAATCATCTCCCCAATTTAAATTTGTCTGATACACTTTGGGCTTTGAAAATCGGCATCAGGCAGTACCTGAAAAAATATGTCTAGATACCACAGTATCAATTATTTTATAGATTTTAAAATTAGAAAATTTGTGTTTTATATCATTCAGTGCCTTAGCAATGTTTTTGCAGCTTTTCCTACCTTCAGAATGAGTCACCAGTAGCAGTTTAAAGACATCACTGAAACTAAAGCCTCATCCAGAGTCAAAAAACTCTCCAAGACAATGTTTATCTTAACAGTTACATGAAGATCAATGTTTATGGATGAAGATGTTCCCACAGTAACTCCTTGCTCACTTTTGGGGAGCACAGATTTAGCTAAATGCTTTATGTATACAAATCTCCTCTTGAAAATTTTACTGAACAGCTAGTGAGATCAAGCTAAAGGTGTATGCCCATTTGGATATTTTGAACTTAAAATTAACATGGTGTTAAGTTCATTTCTATTGGTGAACCTAATCTACAGTGAATAAAGACACAGAGAAGATTTAAAAGAAGACAGACCATTCTTTGGATGTTTTATTGAGTTCATGAGCTTGATTGGAATTACTCTAAAACAAGATGTTTGTCTGGAGGGGTGGAGAATCATAGAGTCTACACATTTATAATAAGTGAAGAAAAATGATTTAAATTTCTAAATTTAAAAGGCTGAACTTTTTCCCTGTTAGATCAAAGACCCTATAAACAATGTATTTTAAACATTAGATATTCCAGTTACTATGGCTTCATAATAAACAACTTTAAACATTAGTTAACTAAACAATAATTTAGTTATAAATCTGCAATTTGGGAGGTACTTGAGAAGTACTGTTTGTCTCTGTTTCACCAAGTGCAAATGGGGCTCCTTGGACAGCTCTTTCTGTATGTGATTTCTCCATGTGCTATCTTCCCAGCACAGAAGATTCAGGAAGCCAGACTTTTTATAGGTTGGCTGGGGGCTCCCACAGAGCTTGTTTTGAGAGAGCCACAAGGAAGGTATATTGCCTTTTCAGACCTAGCCTGGAAGTCATGTAGTTCTTCCACACTGTATTTGTCTATGTAGTTACAAACAAGGGAAAACTTAGACCGTTAGCTATCCATTGAGGCATGTTAGTGTTGTATTTTGTGAACATTTAGTATAGGACATATATTCACATAGAAATCTCTTGAAAATATAATCTCTCTTGTGGAAAATACAATTTCTCTATAAATAGTAAATGCCACATTCTGTAGCTTCAAATTTACTTATTTTTAAATAAATAGATTTAACATTACAATATTGTCTCTTGGAGGTGTCATGGGAATTAAGAAATAAAAAAGCTCTAAGCTCTTAGCATACACTTGGCACTATGGAAAGTGCATGAAGTGCAGTATCTCGTATAACCCTCACAATGAGTTTATAATATAGTTACTGATGTTCTCATCCTGTAGAATAGAAAACAAAAGATTCAGTAGGGTTGGTAATTTTCCATAGGTTTATGTGGAAACCTGCATGCAAATAAAGGATGCAAAAGGGGATGCACACTTTTGAATTCATATTTGTCCACCAAGTAATTGCTTTTCACAGCTTTGCCACAACATACTGGTCCCTCAATTTAGGGAAAAACATTTCAGAAATAAGGGGATTTACTCAAGATCATGCAGCTTTGCGGTCATTGACCTGGGACTAATGTTTAAGATTTCTGAATTCTTGCCTACACCAGGCTGTTTTTTTTTTTTTTTTTGAGATGGAGCCTCAAACTATCCCCCTGGGTAGAGTGCCAGGGCATCACAGCTCATAGCAACCTCCAACTCCTGGGCTCAAGCGAGTCTCCTGCCTCCGCCTCCCAAGTAGCTGGCGCCACAGGCGCCCTCCACAACACCCAGCCATTTTTTGGTTGCAGCCATCATTGTTGTTTGGCGGGCCCGGGCTGGGGATTCGAACCTGCCACCTTAGGTGTACGTGGCTGGTGCCTTGCCAGGCTGTTTTTAATGAGTTAAGTAGAACTAAAAATCTTTGAAGATATACTTGCAAGAATTTTTTAGAAGGTGATATAATATTTAAATAGATCAGAGTAGGGCTAAAGTTTACTCTGGATAATAAGCTGGGCTGGTTGCCAGATCCCCAATGATCAATTCACTTTATGAGAATGCTTACAAAATTATTCTTACTACAGAGACTTAGCAGCTGTACCAGCACTTGCTAGTGTACTCAGTTACCTCCAGGTGGTGCCCTCAGTCTTCAACAAAGTCCACAGACGCCCCTACCCCCAGCTAAGAAATAGTTAAATGCTGGGTGTACACAGATTTGCTTGGTTACTTTTCATCATTTTGACCATCTTTTCTGTCTCACCTCAGCACTATAAGCTTTTTCTGGTTCTTCTTTTGCAAAAATTAAATTTCAACAAAACAAAAAGAAAGTTTCACAATTTTTAACCATATATATGTCCATTATAACATGAGTTCCAAACAATGCACTGAGATAAAAGATTTAACCCATTTTTAAAAATGAATAAAACAATTTCTTAGTGCTAAATGGTATTTCAGATATCATCAAAGACAGATAAATATTTTAATCTGTGACTTTTGGCCTATAAAAACGTTTCTCCCCCCACTCTCAAATTTCACTCCTTTTATGTATAATAACTACATCTTGATTTCTTTGGGATCGTTCTGATTTATGCCTGTTGCCCTTATTTCATTAGCACTAGTGTTCTCTTTGGCTCTCAAAATTGTCTCAATTTGAATGATAAAGTCATCCTTCCTTAGAACCTCTGTAAACCATGTGTAAGCCCCAAAGTCCCCATACCCCATTCCCCACAAGACATTTGTTTGATTTGTATTTTTATCAATTTCAGATTGGGTGGAATTCTTGTCTTTCTGCAATGAATATTTAAGCATCACTGTGTGTATGTGTGCACACATACTCGTCTTTTTCTTCTTTAAGAATTTGTGAATGTTTCCATGACCTCACAACCCAAGGAAGTAGAGAATGAAATATCCTAAGCTACTCTGCCCCTCAAGCCCACTCCATGCTTGTCTTGCTCTTAATCTTAAAGGTCCTGGCCCATGTGTTTTAGGTGGGAGTTTTATTGTTGCAAGTCAGAAAATCTTAGCTTAACTTCACTTAAACCAACAAAAAAAATTATTACGTCACAGAGAAAATAAAAGAAAGAAATCTTGTGAGGCAACTTTAGAACAGAGCCTCAGTGTCATGACCACATGGTCACCCCTAGCCCTGTCTCTCTGTCTCTCTGTTTCTCTCTCTCTCTGTGTTTGCCTGTCTCTTGCTTTCTCCTTTCTCATCTCTATTCTTTGCTTACACTTTTCTCTCTATGGTCTTCATCCTTTCTAAGCAATCTTCACTGTGGTGACAAGCAGATTACAAGGAGCTCTAGACTTATGTTATACCAGTGAATAATGTAATGTCTCTTTACCTATAGTACCACCAAAAGATGAGGCTGATTCTTCCTGAAATATTTGGGCCGGGTGCTCATTTGGAAACCAGTCCTTGTGTTCAAGAGTAGAGATCATTCCAATTTTCCAGGCTTTTCATAGTGTGTTCATCTTTGTAACCATACAGTGATATTGTCTCTAACACAGACAGGTAGACAGCAAGGCAGCAAGGGAACAGAACCTCTCTAGAGGAACATAAGACTGGAGAAGAGGAAGTGGATGCTAGGAACCAAACTCCTGGCTATGCACTATTCTGCTTCCTGGCTCAAGTTAAAAAATGCACTTGTGTAGTTTGCATAATTCAAGAGTTCCAAAATGAAACAAACTAACCTCTAAACATAGTTATATTTTAGTAAAAAACTTTCTTCAATATACCTGTCTGGTTTCACTTAATCTAAACCTATGCTTCACTAATTTTAGGTTGACTATGCCTTTTTATTTTTTTTCCCATGATTCCATCATTGCTCTTTGCCTTCTAAGGACTATGGATATGGCTAAGAAATAATTCCTTTCCTAGTCAGGCCAGATGTGCTTATGTAAGACACCAGCAAATGAAGCAAACTCAAGACTGCCTGGCTACCAAACATGGAGTTTCTCCTCATCCTTGTCCCACCCTGTACCCTGATCTGCCAGTTTCTTACACAGTGTATCACCCATGGTAGGCAAATAGCACGAGTATGTTGAATGGTAAACACTACCAGATTTTAGGATGTTTTGTTATAAAAAGAAGTGGTTGAAAATAAAAGACATAGTATCCTAGTTGCAGTTTTTTTTTTAATTTTATATAGAAAAAAGTTATGACACTATGAATTTAAATGTTTTCTTTTCAGCTGGAAAAATTAATAAATAAATCGGCTTGACTTATTTATGACATGAAAATTTATTGAGTGCTGCCTTGTGCCAGACCCATATTACCTATTGTTGATTGCAAAGATCCCTAGTCCCAGAGCATAAATGTAGTGAGGAACATGGGCAAAGAAAATCAATTTATATTTGGAAGATGTTCTTAATCATGGGTGAACATCAGAATATAGCAGGAGGATATCAATATATACATTGCTAGGTGCAATCCCTAAAAACTGGTAAAGTTTACAGTGAGACCAAATTCATGCAGATTTCTAAGATTCTTCTTAGGTGACTTTTGACAGGCATGCCTAATTCAGTAGACATCCTAATCAAAGGTTTTCCAACTAGGGTGGCTCTAAGATCCTTCGATCCCTTTTAACTCTACATCTCTGAGTATATATTAAGATGCTCTACACAAATGTATATACTTCTTGGGGTGCAGAGGCAAGATGGCTGATTGGAGCCAGCTTTCCACAGAGGCCCCCATCCAGAAAGAAAGTTAAAGGACAGAATTTTAGCAAGTAAGCTGATGGTTTAGAGCTCAGCCAAGAGAGAAGGGTTGAAGAATGTACATCAACCCTGGTGAGGTGAGCTGTGATCCCAAGGAAACAAACAATAAGTACAAAATCCACTGCCACGCTGGTGGGAGTCCCCTCCCCCAAGAGAACGGCTTGCAGTATACTCTACAAACAAGCAAGCAAAGTTCAGATCCTCTCCTATTTTATCCCATGGGAGATACCCTCTAAAAACAGGAACTCCTTCCCTAGAGAGGACTTACGAATGTGCCATGGCATACTCATGCCAGGCATAAAACTGTATATATTATCTACCTGCAATTCCAAACACCCAACACTCCGCTCCACTCTCACCCTGAGGTCTAGAGGCTTGTCCCAAATGGAGTCCAGATTCTAGGGCATTTTCTTGAGGTGTTGTCAGGGTCTGGGCTATTGCTGGTCTGTGCCGAATCTGCAGCATAGGAGTAAAGAGAAGATGGTGAACTGAGGGAACCATATGGGAGAAGGAAAGGCGGTGTCCATGAGCAGCAGCAGCAGCTGTGGGAACAATAGGGCTCACACCTCTGGGGATATTTTGGAGAGACACTCCCTAACTTAATTGCTGGTATTTCTCCACAGCTGAGACTTAAACTCAAAGTAACTGATTCACTAGGGTAGGACAGAGACCAGCTGAAAACAAGACCTAGACCAACTTAGCCTCACCACACCAAGCAGGTCCCCAGTTTCTCAGACCATAGCACTGTACAGGTCCTTCGCAAAGCTCTAAGGGAAAAGGTACAGACATCAGTCCCAGCACTTGGGCAAGGGGCTGATTAATCACTACCCCAGGAGCCCTCAACCCAACTTCTCCTTTACTGCTCATCTAGCCAAATGGTATAAATAATCATGGGTGGAATCAGCAGAAAAACTCTGATAACATGAATAACCAGCATACAGCAACTCCCTCAAGGAACAACATGGTGGACACAACTGAAGATCCCACTCATAAACAGATGGTTGAGATGTCAGAAATCAAATAGAGAATTTGGATGGCAAATAAGAGTAATAGAATGGAGGTAAAGTTGGAATTAGAAATTCAAGGAGCATTTCAAAAGTTGTCTCAAGAATTCAATGAATTCAAAGACAAAATCACCAAAGTTGTTTTTTTTGATACATTGAGACAAGATTTTGCAGCTCTCAAACCTCTGAGAAATACAGTAGAATCCCTCAGTAACAGAATGGAGCAGGCAGAAGAAAGGATTTCTGACATTGAAGACAAAGCTTTTGAATGCTACCAAACACTCAAAAAGGGAGGGAAGTGTGGACCAAAAAATGAATCTTTCTCTTAGAGAGCTCTGGAAGAAAACTAATCTTTGCCTTAGAGGAATTCCTGATGGCACCAAGGTGGCTTCCAAAGGTTCAGAGGCTCTCCTTCATGAGATAATGAAGGAGAACTTTCCAGACATGCCAAAAGACTCTGAAATTCACATAGCCGACAGTTTCAGAACCCTAGCATGAATCAACCTAGATAAAACATCTCCTAGGGACATTATAATTAACTTCACCAAAGTTAAAATGAAGCAGAAAATTCTGCAAGCAAACAGACATAAGAAAACCATAACGTACAAGAGGAAGAATATTAGAATGACAGTAGATCTCTTTGATGAAACTATTCAAGCCAGAAGAGGATGGTC
>CAUYQV010149396.1:0-32005 GCA_963574575.1 Galagoides demidoff
TTGGCTAAGGCGCCAGCCACGTACACCTAAGGTGGTGAGTTCGAATCCCCAGCCTGGGCTCGCCAAACAACAATGATGGCTGCAACCAAAAAATGGCCGGGCGTTGTGGCGAGCGCCTGTGGTCCCAGCTGCTTGGGAGGCGGAGGCAGGAGACTTGCTTGAGCCCAGGAGTTGGAGGTTGCTATGAGCTGTGATGCCATGGCACTCTACCCAGGGGGATAGCTTGAGGCTCTGTCTCAAAAAAAAAAAAATAATAATCTCACATCCTGAGACCTTATTCTACAGACTATGTGACAATTTTGATAACTGCCAATGTAACTCCTTGACTATAATTTCCCACACCCCCCAAACTGCATCCATTTCTGAGGCTCATTTTTTCTAGCTGTGACACTCTGAACTACCTTACTGCCCTTATTTACCAATAATTTGACTATTCTGTTATTTGGCACATGGCTATATTTGTATGGATGCCCACATGTTTGCAATCCAAAATTATTTGATCTTCTCACCATCAATTAACTTAATTTGCTCATGTGTCCTCAACTTGAACTCTATTTTTCCTCATAACTGATGTAATTTAAATTTATATATGAAAAATAACTACAAATAAACCTGGCTTATTTTCTTGCCTTACTCTCTTAGACATTTTCTTTGATGTCGTTTTGGTATCTTGTCCCTTAAGTTCACCGTTATGTATCCCTCAGTCACTACCCTATGGCTTCATTTCCTTCCTGGACCTCCAGCTAAGGTTATAGGTTTTTGCTCTTGTTTTCATGACACAGCATCTTTAAAAAACTCTCAGAATTTGCCATTTCTTTTGTTGCACATTTGAATAGTTTAAAATAGACTCTGAAATTACATAATCATACATTTTGATGCTACTAGAAATAATTTCAGTTTCCCTTAGGTCCATAGTATTGACCAGTTCTCTTTAACCAACTTACTCTCTATCATCTAGAAATCCTATTAGCCAAGATCTTTCCATTGAAAGAGACATTAAATAAAATGATATGTAGTGGCTCAGATATTTGAAGCCTGGGCAGTGATTGTCAACCTTTAGAGTTCATGAGAATATCCCCCCACAGGGCTTGTTAAAATAAAAATCATCGAGCTCCATTCCAGAGTTTCTTATTTAGTAGATCTGGGATGAGGAATGATAATTTGCTTTTCTAACAAGTTCTCAGGAGTGGACATTATACTTTTAGAACCACTGGTCTAGGAAAAGAATTCCTTTCAAACTTGTTTCTCTAGAGGTGTTTAAAGATATCATAAGAATACATCTGTTTCTCTCTTTCTCTCTCTCTCTCTCTCCATCTCTTTCTCAATCTTCCTCCTCTCTTTCAAGACAGAAAAAATATATTAACAGATCTAGGATTAAATATCACTTTTAACTCATACACCTAGAAAAAGACTATATTTTCCAATATGTATGTATCTCTTATAAATATTCTGGGAAACGAAGTGGAGGGAGTTAACCAAACTCATTTGCTTATGTTACCAGGGAAAGGAGGGAACAGAGAAAGGACGTTAATTTCATCTGCAATGTGTTTTCATTTCTTTATCATGCTCTTAAATCACTCTACACTGTTGCCTTCCCTTCCCTTAGTAAATGGTCTTTAATGATAATTTAATAAAAATAGCAGAATTTATAAAGCAAGATACCACTCACCTCTTGACCGAAACATGTAATTAAAAAAAAAAACAAAAAAAAAAACCATAATGTTTAGGGCCTGCAGAGTTATGTGTGGCAAACAAACACACAGAAAAGTTGGATATGGTTGGTTTGTTCCCACCAAATCGCATGTTGGAAACTGATCATTAGTGTGGCAGTATTGGGAGATGGGGCCTGTGGGAGATGTTTAGGTCCCAGGCATAGATCCATCATAAATGGCTCAGTGCCATTCTTAGGGTAGTGAGTTCTCACTCTTAAGAGACGAGATTGGTTCTTGGGGAAAAGGATTAGTTTCCAGCAGAGAGGGTTGCTATAAAGCTGGAAGGCCCCTTGTGTTTCATATCTCTTCTCACACGTCCAGCTCCCCTTTGATCATCTCTACTGAATTTTGATGCAGCACAAAAGCCCTCACCAGAAGCCAAGCAGATGCCAGCATCACGCTTCTTGTACAGCCTGCAGAACTGTAGGGCAAATGAGCATCTTGTCTTTATAAATGACCCAGCGTTAGATGGTCTGTTATAGCAATATAAGGCAGTACAAATGTTTGTATCTGCTTTTATATTAAATACTGACGACCTTGCACTACACCACCAACAAACTCAACACACACACACCCCTGAATCTACCAATATGTCTTTCATAAAACATGACAATGACCTGATTCTCATGCTTTCCTTGTACTATCCACTCCTTTGCCCTTCAAGTCTACTACTTCTTATCACTATTCAGCCTCTTTTTCATTGCATATCTAAAACATTTAATTTTATTTAATAATTAATGTCAATATTGCTATATTTGATTTTGAATAACAGAGGTTATTGTACTATTCATTGCACATCCTGTATTTCTAGAAAAGTGACTATAAAAATCAGTACTTCTGATGAATATGTAAAAGAATGAATTATCTCATCAGTTTACAGCCCAACATTCTCCTAAAGGTCAAAAGATAAAATAAAATCATCACTTTAATGAAATAATTTTTCAGATTCATTAAATTCATATTTTTATAGTTTTTCTATAGACCACTCTATCTTTTAAAATTTGTTTAATTTTTATATTTTATAATCATACCCAAATTACCAACATTCACTAGGTGAACTGTTATTGATTAAACATATTGCCATTATTTCAAAAGAAAAATTAAATAAGAAAAAAAATTTCTAAATAATTCAGTACTCAAATATGAATCAAATCCAAAGAAACCATTCAAATTAAATGACACCAAAATTATAAAAAGGAATACAATAAATTAGCAATTTTTTTTTGTATTTATTTCAGGACCTACATACAAATAAACTAATATTTTAGAAAGTCCTTCATTTAAATATAATTTCTTTGCTAATATATAATAGTAAACATGTATACATATTTGTTATAAGTTCTCTGTAAACTTTTTAAATATGAAAAAAAATTGAAATATTGGTTGCAGAAGTAATTGCTTAATCTATTTACTTTTGTTGTTTTGAATCCTTAAAGAATTTTTAAAAAGATATACTGAAACGAATTGTTTTAATAAAAATGTTAGACAGAAAATTATTGAGCTATTCATGCATAATTTAGGTAATTAGTTTTAGAAGATACTCTATTTGATGAAAAGGGAGATTAAATACTGTATAGTCTTAAGAATACTTCTTTTCCAAAAATTTGTGGGATGTTATGATAATTTTCTTGTAGTTTTTTTTTTTTTTTTCCTTTGGATAGGGCTGAGTTTGAACCCGCCACCTCTGGCATGTGGGGCTGGCGCCCTACTCCTTTGAGCCAAAGGCACCACCCTGTTACAATAATTTTCATACTATCAATATTAGGCAAACCTACCAGTGTCTCTGTGAAGAATATGTGAGATCCTTATGAAAAGTGTATCATTTCTACTTTAGATTTAATTACAACTAGTCAAGCTGCATATTAAAAATGCTTTATGTGGCCGACCTGGTGGCTCTGGGAAGCCGAGGAAGGAAGATCACTTGAGCTCAAGAATTAGAGACCAGTATGAGCAAGAGGCAACCCAGTATTTACTAAAAATATAAAAATTAGCCAGGTGTTATAGCCAGCATCTGTAGTCTCAGCTATTCAGGAGGCTAAGGCAGGAAGATCCCTTGAACCCAGAAGCCTGAGGTTATGGCTAGCTAGACTGAGGCCAAGGCACTCCAGCCTGAGTAACAGAGTGAGACTCTGACTCAAAAAAAGTTTGCTCAATTGTGTTCAATTTTAAATATAGCTGGAAGCCATACAAAGAAGTGAAAACAGATGATTTCAAGTTCTGTGGTATTAAAGTAATTTGTCAAAGAGGAAATGAATGAGGGAGGATGAAGGAGAATGAGGGAGAGAAGTGGATGGCTGTCAGGCTGGTGTTCATATGCTGCAGGTAGCATCAGTTAGTATATGAAACAGGTGAAACTGCATGGAAATAAGTAAAATAAAAATATTGAGTCAGTATCTACAGGTCCACCATTCCTTATGCAAAACAATTGGGGCAAGATGCGAGTGGAAAATTAGACTCTATTACATTTTATACTTTATAATACATAGTGTCTCAGCAGGGTCTGGAGCAGCATCCTATAATTAAACCAATTATTATTTATTCATATAAAATCTGTCTTTTCAAATACCAGAAAATAAATCAAGACTATAATTATTCACATATCATTTTTGGTTTAATTTTGCCTGCAAATGAGGCCCAGTGAATTTAAGTTGTGCTGCCAAATGAGAGTTAAAAAAAAAAAAAAGCAAGAAAATGACAAAAATAACCCAATCCAAACCAAAACACAGTCATTTCTTTTTCCCTAGTTTGGAGTTTAGAATTATAGGTAAAGAGTTGGGGCTCTGTACTGTACACTTGCTGGTACAATGTCAAGCTTATAATCAAATTATTTGGGAGAGGAAAGATTCAAATACCTGAAAAAATTAGATGCTATGTCATTAATCTAAGACTTTAATTTTTCAGTTCAGGTAGTGTGACACCACAATAAACTATTAAATCGCAATACATACAAAGGGGAGTTAAAAGACAAATTTGTGTGTAAGGGCTCTTGGCTGCTAAATTCAGAAAGACCTAGAAAAAGTTTTTGTTTTCGATGTGTTGGTGTTTATGGTTTAAAAAATAGGTGTAGGAGGTTCTGATAGCTCCCTTCTCTATCTACCTCAAGCTGAGGTCCTATGGATGATACTGAAATAATGGCAGTAATATTTAATAGGTATCATATTAGCAATATAAGATCTGACAATTAAGTTAGTGAACTCACCCTAGAAAAATTGCTACCTACCTCATTGCTGAATATTACTATCATCACCTTTGAAGTCCTCCCCTTAGAGGCTGTGCACCAATGACAACACCTACTCTACCCTTCAAAGTAATTTTGGAACCCTTTTTCTGGATTATCCATCAAAGCTGTCATTGTAGGACACGTATGATGGCGTGTAATTCTAGTGCATGAGGAGGCCAACGCGGGCAGATGGCTTGAGCGCACGGGTTTGAGACCAGCCTGCGCAAAAGCGAGATTCCATGTCTAAAAATAGCTGGGTGCTTTGGCAGTGCCTGTAGTCCCTGCTACTCAGGAGGCTGAGGCAAGAGAATCTCTTGAGCCCAAGAGTTTGAAGTTGCTGTGAGCTTTGATGCCACAGCACTCTACCAAGGGCAACATATTGAGACTCTGTCTTGGGGGAAAAAAAGCTGACATTGTCTTACCCTTGATGTACTAAATGTCATCAAAAGGAAGGTATTACTTTCAATGTTTTCTTTATCTTCAGATAAAGAAAAAGCTACTGGGGGCCAGATTAGGTGAATAGAGAGGTTGTTCCAATAAACTTATTGGTTTAATAGCTAAAAACTCCTTCCCTGGGAACTAGTTTATTTCCGTGATGCAAGAGCCATGAGTTGTTGGCCAAGATTTTCAGTAAAGATTTTCCTAACTGTTTCTCTATTGATGTTTATTTATTTATTTATTTTTAAATTTTTGTTACAGTGTTGGCCAGGGCTGGGTTTGAACCCACCACCCTCAGTATATGGGACTGGTGCCCTACTCCTTGAGCCACAGGCGCCACCCTCTATTGATGTTTAGTTGGTCTTCTATGATTCTTATAGTGAACCGACAATTCTGATGCACAATTCAATGAATTATTGCAATGTTTTCATCAGTCCTGCTTGTTACCAGCTCCGCTGACCTCTCCTCATGAGTGACAGTTTCTTTCCCCTTATAAAAATGTTTAATCTATGTATAGACTACTGTTTTCTTCAAGGCATTATCTCCATAAGCTCAGACTGACACGTCCCAGATTTCACTTCCATTCTTGCCAACTTTAGCCAAAAAATTTACGAATTTGTTTTATTGCTTTAAGTTCTGACATCCTGTTGGCAATCAAAAGCATGAACCACAATGAACGCCACTCAGCAAGACACTGATCCACATTGACACTTACACGACTGTGAGACCCCTTATACTAAGGTCAGGGGTCCTCAAACTTTTTAAACAGGGGGCTAGTTCACTGTCCCTCAGACCGTTGGAGGGCAGAACTGTGAGGCCCAGGCTGAGTTGGCTGCAGCAGCAAAAATACCCGGCGGACTAGAGAAATGTCCTAGGTGGGCTGCATATGGCCTGGGGCTATAGTTTGAGGATGCCTGACTGAGGTCATGAAACCCTACTGAGTTGTTTGTACAGTGATGCCAATGTAAGCACAGAGTGGCAAGTTCATGAACTTAATTCTCATAATTCTCAGACCCCGCTGTCTCAGCTTTTGCAGAGATGGAGACTATGGACTAGAGAAAATCTTACTAAGGAAGTTATTCCTGAGTTGATTCTTGAAGTATGAGTTGTGCTCCAGTCAGGGTGTTTGTCTTGCATGGGAGGGGAACAGCAATTATAGACATATTATTGCTTTCATTGAATGCCAGTGACTCACCAGCTATAGCAACGTCTGTGCATAAATGAAACTGAACAGACCAGTGTGGGAGCTACATCATCCCTGGTTCCAGCTGTGGCTACTTCCCTGAGGATAGCCATTTTGCCAATTGCCTAGATTCCGGTCCAGCACTTTCCTGGTTTGCTAATTCTTTTCTTACATCTTAAGCTCCTCTCATTGGCATTCCCCCTGCACGTTTCAGTCACGTTGGAGAGAGTCAGATGTGAAGTGTGACGTAGAATCCATGGAACTGATTTGAGAAAATGTGTGAGTGTTCCATTTAATAAAGTAACAGCCATGCAAAAAACATCGGAATGCTCTGTGGTCAAAGTTTGTGTTTTTTCCCCCAAACAATATGATTCAGTAAATAGACATTGCGAGCCTTATTTTTCAGCTGTGCATGATGCAGCCACTTTTCAGTGAAACAGAGGAATTCAAAATAGACAACAGTTGCAGCTACAATATTTGCCGAATCCCAAACACATAAAATAATAATGGATGCATTCATTTCTAAAGACGGGCAGACAGCAGACCAGCTGAGACAAGGCCATGAAAGAAAAAGAAATTTTGTTTTTCAAAACCAAAAAGAAATTGGGAACTAGCCAACCCACTGGTTAAAAATAAAAGGCTCAGTTAGGAGCTAAATGGAGAGCATAGTAGCCCTGGTCTGATGGTCTGAGCTAAATAAAAATCATTAAAAACAAAAAATAATTTCCCCAACAGACCCAAAAAACTTTGTCAAATAAAGACAGAGAAAGGAAAAAAGGGGCGGGGGAGAGAGAGAGAGGGAAGAGAGCAAGAGACCCCAAACCTTAAACACTACTACAGTTCCTAGTTCCTAAGGGATAAATGGATTTTTACACTAAAGATGACCCTTGGCCTGTTTCCATATTATTGCAATGTAAAAGAGATCATCCAACTTCAACCAGGGAAAGTTTGATGTGTATTTCTTAAATTGACTAATGGAAATTTATCTAGAAGCCTGTCCTCAGAATCTTTGGATCTTTGCTGTATACTATGTGAACCTAAAACATTTGACAAACAAAGCACTGAAGACTTTAGTCTTGTGATTACATTCAGTGAGCTCTCATCCGATATTGGAGAAAAGAATAATAACAGAATTTAGCATGTTCTATAAAAAGAAAAAAAAACTTAAGACATTTACCTAATTGATAATTTTAGAAATAGCAGCCTTATTTTCTTTAGCTTGATTCCTTCCTTCCTTCTTTCCCTCCTTCCCTCCCTCCCTCCCACCCTCCCTTCCTCCCTTCCTTCCTTCTTTCCTCCCTTCCTTCCTCCCTTCCTTCCTTCCTTCTTTTCTTTCTTTCCTTCCTCTCTCTGACTTTGCTTACTTTCTCTTTTGCTCTATCACTCTCTTTTGTGACACTGCTATAGTTTAATATAGTGGTCCCCAGCTTTTTTCGCATCAGGGACTAGTTTTGCGGAAGATAATATTTTCCTGGACCAGGGGGGTGGAAGATATTTTCAGGATGATTCAAGCACATAATATTTATTGTGCCCTTTTGTTATTATCACTGCATTGTAACATATAAGAAATAATTATACAACTCACCGTGATGCAGAATCGGGGATCCCAAGCTTGTTTCCCTGCAACTAGACTAGGTGGTACAAGCTCTATCATTGCCACCTCCGCTCCACCTCAGATGTCATTCCACAATTTTATAAAATATTTACAAAATATTTTCTATGTGTTTGCCAGTTCTTTGAAATTTTACTAATAAATATTTTGTAAATAAAGGGACACTTAGCTACAATTTCCAGTTTTTCCTACGTATGGAGGTTTTAGAAGTGGGTTTGGGGGCAACCTGTAGATGCTGGAGAAAGTACTGGAGCCTGCCACTTGCAGGGCTGCAAGCAGAACATTGTCCAGGTTCAGAAGTATTTTCCTTGGCAATAAGGTACCTTTATGTTAACATTTTGTCTGCAATCTTTCAGAACACTTAATAGCATCCCCCAAATAATATTGGAGTCCATATTCTCAAAAAACAAAGGCAGGCTGCATATAGGCTTATCCTGGCCTCCCACCCCACCCCTCTCCATGCTCTCAGATTACAGAAACACAGGAAGCCACAGCAATTTTACATCATAGCTTAGAAAGAAAGTTTCTATTTCTGGTTTAAGTTGGGAAAAGTAAAGAGAAATCAACTCAACTTTACAAATCAAATAAAAGATTAGGTTATGGTCTGCTTTTATACAGGTTTTGGATGAGAAGAAAATAAAACAAGATAAATATATTATTTAAAAAAGATTCAAGAAGAATGTAGTCTAGAAGAAAATGTAAGTTCAGAAAGAGAGGAAAGCCATAAATTGAAAAATAGCATAGTTATAAATAAATAACATGAGGTAGGAATATTTGTGAGGTAATGCAGATTGTATAAATGTACACAAATAGTATGTATACACACATATCACACACACATATACACACAATAGAATCAGGAATGCAGCTGTTAATCTCCTTTTCTTTTAGAATAAGAGATTGATTGTATATAGTTAAAACAGAAACATATGATGACGGCAAGCTCATAAAGTTTGTCATATATATTCTCTTAATTTTAGAGGAATAGCTGACTTCCAGAGACACACCCATTAGTTCTTTTTTAAAATAAAGTAAAACCCTCCTTTCTCCACGTGACAGGAGACATGGGTGCTCCCAGCTCCCAAATGGGGCTTCTTAACTGGCAGCCTTGATCACCAACCCAAAACTTTCCGGCAAGAGGTCATTGCCTCAGCTGGGATCAGTTGTTTATTCCTAGCTCACTGAACATACGTGTTTATAAACTGGTCCCACTGCAGCCATGAGTGGGGGAAAGTTGGGACCAACATGACTGAAAATTGTTAAACTTCTCACGTGTCAGTGTTACTTGAATTGTCCACATGCTTCTGCTGAGAATCATGTTCCCTATTAAAACTCTCAAGCCCTTTAGCTGTATTTATCCTTAAGCATAACTAATTATGTAAATCCAACCTATCTTCTCCTTTTTCATCTTAACCAGCCCTTTTCCTCCCTGCCCTCTGCTTCCTCCTTATCCCACCAAACTCTCTCCCAGACTTTTTTTACCTGGTCTCTATAATTCATCTTTTGTGGTAAATCTACCCCTTAAATCTTAAGCCTCTGCATATGATTTTTTTTTGATGAATATAGTTAACATAACTTAACTCTCAGACTCAGCACACTGATCTTCCCTGAGCTCTCCCGAAGAGAACCCAGGATTCTCTCATCCTCCTACACCATGGAGTCGGAGGTGACTGTATCATCTTGTCTTTCTACTTCCCATTTCAGGTGATTATTTTACTCTCCTCACATATAAGCGCTTCCCATCCTAAGGTTCAGGACATCAGTCTGTAAGTACCTTCTATTGCTACTTGTAACTTCTACAGAGTTCCCATCTCTTATTCATAATAGACAATAATACCTGTAAGGAAAATTGTTCCCTGACCTTTAAAACTCCTCTCTGCTTGAGACACCTAAAGAATCACAAGAACAGCATGCGAGTTATGTCCATCCAGGAGTTCAGAAAACTGGCCTCCAAGAGAGAATGCATATGTGAGGTGTGGCAATACCAGGCCTGGTGGTCATGGTAAAGGTTCTTGAGATTCCAAAGGTCACTGGAGGCAGAAGCCTTGCTTAAGGTCTGCAGTTTTGCAAAAACAAATTGGAGATATTCTGTCTGACATTTTCCATGTTCCTCCTTTCTAGTCCTAATGTCTGATAAGTAACTTTTAACTACTTTTTCCACTTTCTGGTAAACATGGACGCAAGTTTTGCTCAGGAGGATTCCTCCCTGAGTTCCTCAGTCTCAAGCACAGACCCTGTGTCAAGCTTCTTCAATCCTCATGCCAAAATCCCTGGTGACCCCGACATGATGAAACCCATGTGATAGAACTGACATGGCGAGACCTATGCTACAGAAACAGTGATTGCAGGGACAACTTGGACATCCATCGGCTAAGCTCAGAAGCCCAGAAATATCTGCAGGACTGGGAATTTCCCGTTCACTGAATTTACTACAAGGGGACTTTTAAACACGGGAAAAGAACTCTCAAGAGAGCTATTCTCAAGTAGCTGTTAAAAGCTACTTGATTGCACACTCAATGAAAATGCCTTAGTTTCACTTTGCTAACGGTACCACCACACTGCCCTTGGTTCCCAGATGAAGGAACCTTAGCCTTAGCTCTGCGGGAACGGGTTGACCGTGTACTTAAAGTACATGCCACCAATGGTCAGAAAATTCCTCTTTCCACCCTCACGGCATGGAGCCTTATTAGGGCTGCTGTCATGTCTTTGCACATTTCTGACACAAAAGAAGAGAGTTAAAGAGTAGAACACCCCATGCAGGAAATGTTAAGCGTACCCCTCAGGAGGTCAAAATCACCTCCACCACCTCTGGTGGAGCCAGACCCATTTCTCCCAGTCAAACAGACAAGGAATCTCTTCTGTCGATCCCCAAAAAATTAACCGCATTAGCAACTTCTGCTCCTGACGGAAGCTTTATTGTGATAACTATAAATCCTCTTTTCAGGAGAAGGATTAGCACGGGGTGACTACAGTCACCTTCCCACTGCATAGAATGGAATTTGAACACTTACCCTATTCAGCCTTTAAAGAACTAAGAAAAAGTATCCAAGAGTCAGGAACTCAGAATTCTTGTACTGTAGGCCTGCTAATAGGAATAGATGGATATAAATGAACTCCTTTTAATTGGTTGGGTCTACTCAAAACACTCCTCACTCTGGCACAAGTTGCCCTGTGGAGGTCAGAGTATAGAGATAGGTGTACTCAACAAGCTACTGAAACCACCAAAGATCACATTCCAATCGCCATGGACCTGCTCATGGGAAAGGGCCAGTATATACAGCCCCACCTACAGGTGCGCAGGGACAAGATCCCCTTATGAGCTTACCAGACCCTGGGGCTTCTCATGGCTCCTTTACCTCCTTGTTCCAGGGGCACAGGAGCCATATGATAAATTCCTAGATCACTTACAGTTGGCCCTCTCTAAATGAGTAGACAATGCCACCGTGGCTGACATACTTCTCCCACAATTTGTTAACATTGAATTGGAAAAATTATAAAACCAACTAGGCAATTATATCTAACACCTTTACCACATCATTAGATGGATGACATCCTTCTAGCAACAAATCAAAAAAGCCATTCTTCATGACACCTGAGTACCACTTCAAAAACAAATTTCTCAACATAGATTAATAATTGCCCCTGAAAAAAAAAAAAAACTAAACCCCCCCATTTCCTACTTAAGATACAAATTAACTGACTCCACTGTTCACCCTCAAAAAGTTCAATTCTCCAACTCAATTAACTTTAAGTAGTTGACAACAATTATTAGGCCACATTAATTGGATTAGACCTACTTTAGAAATTCCTAATTATCAATTGTCTCATTTATTCTACACATTAAAGGGGGACCACGAAGAGACCCCGAGAATGCTCCCGTAAGTGCTGCATAAGTGCTGCTGGAGAAGCTTACCAGTTGCCTGGGCAGGTGGGTTCCGGGGGTGCAGTGCTCCAACCGTCCTGTGCTGGGAGATTTCTCCTGGGAGTCCTGGGGCTCTGCTCTCGCGCGCTCATCATTGCTAATCACTGTGGCCTGCCTGCTGTGCTTTGCTTGTGTTCTGAGAACTTTAGCTCTCAGCAGTTCTGATTTTGTTCTCAAGAAATTTGGTGTTCCTATATATGAAGCATATTATAGGAACTCAGGCCTCAATCCCAAATGACAGTCCACTGGGACATAGTCTGTCGATTAGTCTCAGTACGGGTACCCACCTATAACTAAAAAGCAACGAATTTCATTGTAACACAGCCTGGATGATATATCATCTTGACTTTGGAGAAAATAGCCTTTGAATGGATCCTTGAATTATTATAATAATGTTACACTGTTTAAAAGAACAAGTCTGGTTAAAATATTTTGTTTTCTCTTGGTAGAATTTATAAGTTTAAAAGCAGTAATTGGAACTATACTTATGTATCTAATTTACAGGATGTAAAAATGTTAAAAAATAATTTAAAACAATAACTAAAATCTAGGTAAATTATTAAGATAAATGAATTAGGTAATTAAAAGAGTAATAGTGCAAATAAAAATATGTATCTACAAGCTGGCAATCATAAATACTGCTTCTATGTGTGTGTCTGTTTGATTGTCTGTATATGTCATGTGCCTATGACACTCCACTATCAAAATATGCAGAAAAGCTCTAATTTATTGATTTAAAAAAATGTAAGGGTGCACTGGCTCATGCTTATAATCCTAGCACTCTGGGAGGCTGAGGAGGATGGATTGCTTGAGCTTATGAGTTCGAGACCAGCCTGAGCAAGAGCAAGATCCCATCTCTAAAAGTAGCTGGGTGTTGTGGTAGCTGCCTGTAATCTAAGCTATTCCAGAGGCTGAGGCAAGGGGATCTCTTGAACCCAAGAGTTTGAAGTTGCTGTGAGATATGATGCTATGGTACCCTACTGAAGGTGACAAAGTTATAGTCTGTCTCAAAAAGTAAATAAGTAAATAAATAAATATAAATAAAAGTAAAGTAAGCACTTACATCAAGTATTTTACCAGGAAAACAGAATAAAAAATCAAATGCTTTTTTATTCAGGTGGCTATGGTATTCTTTGATAAGTAAAACTAGTTTTAGAATTGTTATGGGGGAAGTTCAAATGTTTAACGATTATAGAACTGCCACCTGTGTAATATTTCTGAATTTTCCTGGATTTAACTGTGAGCTTATGTTCTTGATTTTGAGCTTCTAAATTCTGAGGTCAGACAGGTGGCTTTGGTGAGTTCTAGGGACATATTTTCCTTGCCATGTGGGCCAGACTGCCCTGGAGGTGCTGTCCTAGGCACAAGTTTGAGGGAGAGTATGTATGTGTTTCCACATCAACGGAATCTACAAGGTTCCCAAGGAAAAGGGCCAAACATGAGCTGGAAGGACCACATCAATCCACAGCTGATCCAGGAGCTGTTTCAATGGATGAGTCTTCAGCAGAATCTGCAAGTAGCCCTACCCCAAACACAAGGGGTGCCCCTGGTGACATGAGGATCACTTAAGAAATTATTTCAAGATACTGACTCTTATGAGATAGCTCAGAGCTCCTCGAACACCTGAGAACAAGTTCTTGATTTGCCTGACAGTAGGAACTTTCTCAAGGGGCACGTTCCCTTTTGATTGTGTTTTTTCTCTTTGTTCAAGGGGCACATTCTCTTTTGGTTGTTTTTGTTCTCTGCCACTAAAGCAGAACACATCTGTTGGGCTCGCTTAATAGAATCACCTTTAGTCCAGCCTATATTTTGGAGAGATTCTGAACCTTCCCCTCCCAGTAATGACACCAGTTGGACTGGAGGTCTTTTTATGTCCCTGGGACAACCCTTGCTGAACTAGACTGACTGGCTTTATTACCCCAATGTCTCTTTCTTTATTGACAAAATTCCTATGTGTTTTTCACCACATTCATTCCAACCCTGTGCTATGTGGCTGAGCTTTACTTACATTATTCCACTAAACTTCTCAGTATGACTTTTGTGAATACCACTTCTGTATTCCTTCCTTCTTTTCTCAATGACAGTCAATCTGTGCCAAATTTACCTCTTTATATGCAATCTTCTGACTCCTCTTCTACTCCTGATAACACTAGGTGGGACCCTTACCATGTACAACAACTTCCCTGGTTGGGCTAACCTCACGCAGCAAGTTTGCCTTCTTAATTGGGGCTCCTATGGCCATTTTACTACAGGAGATAAAACATTAAAATTTGCAAGATGGACTCAGAACAAACCTATCTGGGCCACTTGTTCCTTTCAGGTCCTGTGCTTCAAGCCTGTCAGAACAGTCTTCCCTTTGCTATTCCAAACTCTGGCGAGTTACTCTCCCCTTCCCCTCCCTCCAATTTTTAAGACAGGTGTTACCTGTACCAGTGCTACAAGCCTATTTACAAGAAATTGAACAACTTCTTTCTCCAACAAAATCCTTGTATCTATTACTAGCCCACTTGTCTGGATTACTAATCCTTATTAAGTCCTTTTTTATTTCATAACAAGATTTATTCTTCTACCCTATCATTTGTCTACTTGGTTAAGTAGTTTCTTTCCCTGTCATCGTGTTTCTACTTTGAACATCACCACTATGTTCATTATGAAAAGAAAAGTAGACACTTGTGTTCCAGTTCATCTGAACGACCCTGGGAAGCTGATTTCACTTTACATATTTTTAATGATGTGTTAAAGAAATCAGGACCAAAAAGTTTCCTTGTGAGCCTTATCACTTTCATAGTTTTCGGAGCTAATCAGATGGTGTGCATATGCCAGTCCCCTCAGAGTCACAGTCTATCTTCTTGCTTTGTATGTGCTATCCGCAGGCTGTTTCACGCATTCATGGTCATATTTCTTGTCAACAATTTGAAAGTAAGGCTTTTCAAATAGTCAGCATTTCGCTCACATTTATCTTTGGAGCTCCCTGTAGAGATCTAAAAGGCCGATGACTTTCCTTCACCTGTGAGTAAAACCAGTGGAGTCATTATTATAATAATGTTATTACCACTCTCAAGAATTTCTAAAGTACCAAGCACAAAGCCATCATACGTGTGTGGACTCTGAGTCATCTCATATATCCCGGAAATAGTAAAGGTAATGAATTGCCCATTTGGGGGGAAAACACCATATTTCATTTAAGGAAACATAAGAAAATACAAAGTAACTCCAGAGGCAATGATTTAAGTATTACACTATCTGAAATGATCGTCTATGTGGATTATGCATGGATTTTGTATTTGCGAATTCACCTGCCTAGTAAAGTTTATATAAAACCCCCAAGTCATTACTTTCTTCACTTTCATGGTCATTCAAGAACAGGTATACACAAAGAAACAAAGAATTTGAGTGTCCAGACATGGATGTTACCAGCTAAGGTGGAAAATGGTGATGTTCTTGCCTTCTTGTTTCACTCTGAATATTCTATTTGTGCTCTATTTATTATATTGTTATGCTTTTTTTGGTATAAATTTCATTATATAAAAAAGGCCCCCAAGCATAGCGCTGAAGGGTTATCTATGCTCCTCAGCAGGCTACAATGTACCTTACAGGGAAAGCACATGTGGTAGGTAAGTTTTATTCAAGCATGAGTTATAGTTCTGTTAACCATGAGTTCATTATTAAATAAGATGTCTTTGAAAAAAGTGAAACAATAGGTCTTGACTAGTTGATGCTATAACTAGAGGATTACTGGAACTTATCACTATCTTCTCTGTAGGAACAACAGTTAATTCAGTGTTCACAGCAACTTTATGGAACATAACTACCTGAATAACAAAAATCTACCATATGAGGTATTAGGATTACAGAGATTTGAAGGGTTGCAATAAATGACCCACTTCAGTATTCAAGGTAGTGGCACAAACTAAACTACTACCCATTCAAAAACAATACGTATATGAGCTGCAAATAACTAGTGAGTCACTCAAAATATTAGATGGATGAAATATGATCTACAGTCTGTTTATTGGGTCATCAGTCAGAGTCTCTGATGGTTTTTTTGTCAGCTTTCTGCAGGAGGCCCAACTGGCTCAGCTGGACAAAACAGATGTCAGTCTTCCTTGTAGTAGATCAAGACTCCAAATTAGAATAGCACAACTTGGCAATAATAGTCTCTAAATGAAAACTTCTGCACCAGAAAACTGATTAGCCCCCCCAAATAACTGGAACCTAAAGAGCCTCAGGAAAAGCAAAATGTAGGGAATTAAGATTTCTTAAATAATAACTCTATGCCTGCTAGTTTCTTGAATTTTGTAATTATTTCATTTAACTTACGACTATCTTTTGACATTAGTCTTATATTTCTCACTTGTAGATGAAGCAACTGAGAAGTGAAATGCCTACACCCACCTAACAAATAGAAGAGCATGACTTAACAACTATTATTTTCTGACATGAGATGCCTTAACTTAAAATTCTGTATTTTTTATTGTATTTTCTTCTTTGTCTTTCTCCTTTGTTTTCAAAGTTTTCAACCTTTTTTTAGAAATGTGACTCAAGGCTCGGCGCCTGTGGCTCAAGTGGCTAAGGCGCCAGCCACATACACCTAAGGTGGCGGGTTCAAATTCAGCCCGGACCCGCCAAACAACAATGACAGCTGCAACCAAAAAATAACCGGGCATTGTGGCGGGCGCCTGTGGTCCCAGCTACTTGGGAGGTGGAGGCAGGAGACTCGCTTGAGCCCAGGAGTTGGAGGTTGCTGTGAGCTATGAAGCCACAGCACTCTACCTAGGGGGATAGCTTGAGGCTCTGTCTCAAAAAAAAAAAAAAAAGAAAGAAAAAAGAAATGTGACTCAAATTCTTTTATGAATGTCGAATAGTATTCTGAAACATCTGAAGGCCTAATATAAGAGAATAGAACTATTTTCCTCTGGGATTTCCTTTTCAAACTTTGTGGTATTACATAAGTCTATTACTTGGTTGTACTTTTATTTATAATTTTCCTATAAAATATAATCAATGGTTAGACATCCAAGAACAGAAAACTACTATTTAATCAACACAACTTGATTACAGTTTAGTTAGTCCTACGTGACAAAGCATCATCCAGTATGTTTCTGTAGAAAAATGCATTTCAAGTTTCAAGATGTTATAGCAAGCATCGTGTACCTGCCCTCACTCAATATTTAGGAACTTCCTCCTACAACAAGTTGGGCAATGAGAAAGGAGAATCCTTCCCCCCAAAACCTTAACTATACATTTGAGACCTGCCAGGGATTCTGTCAAAGCTAAAACATGCTGAAAAGAGGTTGAATGTGCACAGCTCTGAGAATTCCCTTTCCTACAGTAGACTAGGCTGGCATTTGCTCTCGTCTTGAACCAGCAGCTCATGGCTTGACAAACCATGTATCATGACACACAGATTAGTACTTGATTGCTGAAAAAGCGTGTAGACAATTAGTTGGAAAATGTACATTTCCTACCTCTGCTTTACCTCTAGCACCAATATGACAATGCTTAAAACCTGCACATACTACAGGGTCTAGGATTTGAAATTCATCATTTCAGTGACCATCGCAAAAAAATGATGGAGGACCTTGATATCAAACAGGAAACTATTTTGCAAATATTGCTCCAATTCTAGGTACAATATATGTATTTCTTTCTTTCCTTAACACATTACATTCATTTCAAACTTATTTAGTGCTTTGTTAGATCATCCATGTAAGGAGGCTGAATATTTATAAGCTCTGTACATGGAAATAGGGTAAAAATTCAATATACGTATGTCTCTGTATTTGTACACACGTGATTTTTAAAGACCGAAGAGGAAAAGTCCGTATAAAATTTGCTACCATATGTAGGGAAGGTCTAATGTTCTCTTAGTCTAATATTGAACTTAACAAGTTTCATAGATGATTCACTTCCCAGCATTTGCATAGATTAAAAACAATAGAAATTGAGTGATCTCTTCATCCAATATCAAGGTGAAATATTAACTAGAATATCTGATATATGGTATTCCCATTGAAAAAAGTATAGAGTTCTTGTCTAGAAGGAAAAAAAAAAAAAGCCACACTGTATGGATTCTAGAAAGTTTCCCCATTTTTGTCTTTTTTGCTTGCCTTTTTAAAAAAGCTAAGCTTGTTCATTATTTAAAGGAGATAGTTGTCGGGGCTTAGTCTTACAAAGAGCAGTTCAAGAACAGCCGAACTCTCTGTATGTTGATTTTTAAACAAGGGTGGTTTTTAAAATCTCATACATCATTCACAAGTTTCTAACATTCCATGCAGGATTGAACTTTGTTTCAATTTTTTTGTGTGTGGAACTGAGAGAATATCATAGAAAAGAGGTATAACTAAAGCCTTGCTCTCCAGCCTTTGGTCTAGCACTATACAATCTACGCGTCTGCTCTGGGAAACCCTCCCAAGGAACAAATCCATAGTGAAGTATGTGACAATATACTCAAACCCAAAGCTATTTAGATTTATGTATGACTAAAAATTCCTCTCATTATATTTAGTATTAACAAAAACTAAAAAAAATTAACCTTAGATAACTAAAAACTTTCCTTTTTTGCAGTTTAGGTAATTCTATAATACATCACTGTGCAATAGCCAGGAAAATAATGATTATTCCATAAAAGTGTATCACTATATAGACGACTTGGACAAACATTATTCCCTAGGACTTTTCTCACCAGTAAGGAAATAAAGTTAATATTATAGCACCACTGGATGAAGTTAAAATAGAAGCACAAACTAAATGCAAAAGGATTCTAAGTCAGTAGAATAAATTTTGAAAACTATGCCTTAGAGAGAGAGATATAGCTTTAGTTTTAAGGAATGTATAAAGAATCTTATATATTCTCTTTTATCAGTGTCATTCCAAAATTAATTAGTATGATATCTTTGGTTTCTTTCCAGAATTGTTCAGCTTTTATATAACATAAATTCAATAAGTGATTCTTCAATTCGTTCATTAAACCTCTGGAGACATGAACTCTCCAAAATTTAGCTTTGGGGTTTTACAAATAATTTAGGGGAAAACACATAATAGACTAAGAATAGGCCATTTTAAAAAATCCTAATTATATTTTCTTATCTAAGAAGCTCCTGTTGTGGATAATTCCGATTATACTCACAACAAAACTATACATAGTATCCTTCTGAATGTGTTCACTATGAGATTGTTGTATTTGTTTTATAAGTAACCATTAACTACTTGAAATACAGTAGAATCTCTGTAAGTTGACCACCCAAGGGACAGTAACAAACTGGTCAACATACGGAGGTGGTCAACATAAGGAAGACGGTCTATTGTACTGATACTTACATGTGGTGCTTATCCATTGTATGAAAACTAGGACAACTTAAGGAGGTGGTCAATGTAGGGTAGGGAGGTGGTCAACTATAGAGGTTCTACTGCATATTTAGTTCCGGTATAGGCCCATGCCTAGTTTAGTTAGATTTTTCTGTTACCATCATCTTTCATCTTTGCTTTTTCTTTAGTAAAGTTTTATTTTATGATGAACAGGTATCTATTGAAAAATATATTTTTCAAGAAAAAAAAACAACCCTGAAATATATTGAGAAATATTTATGCACAAAAAACTGTTGAATGGCAAACAAGGCCAGTGGGTGTGTGTCATTCTTGCCTGCAGATGAATCTCCTTACTACTGCCAGGCCTGGGAATAAGAGGTTCTGTCAGAAGGAGGCAGACTGTGACATCTGGCAGCTTCACTGCCTTCCTTGAAGGAGGCTCACTGATTTGGAGTGGTGGGCAATGCCCATACATAGAAACATGGCCAGTAAAAGTGACATCTTTAATATTAGTGAGAGGTAAAGAACTATGGATCTATTACCTAAAGTGTCAAATGAGGTTGGAGCAACTATAACATATAATCCCACGTGAAGGCTGTGAGTATGCACGGTAGAAAGTGAAGGAAGCTTAAACTTGACGCATATTATAACCTTAGCTGATTGTAAGTCTGTGTGTATATTGGTGACATGAAAGAGATAGCTAGGTGTAGCTTGTGGCTCAGTGGGTAGGATGTTGGTCTGATATACTGAGGGTGGCGGGTTCAAACCCAGCCCTAGCCAAACTGCAACAAAAAATAGCCAGGTGTTGTGGTGGGTGCCTATAGTCCCAGCTACTTGGGAGGCTGAAGCAGGAGAATCGCCTAAGCCCAGGAGTTGGAAGCTGCTGTGAGCTGTGATGCCATGGCACCCTACCCAGGGCAATAAAATGAGACTCTGTCTATTACAAAATAAATAAATAAATAAATAAAAAGAAAGAGTATAGCACAAATTTGAATCTAAGGTAGATTTGAAAATGGCCTAAATACGGCATGTATTCTCACAGTGCTCCATTACCAGAGGATAGAATCCTTTTTAAAATACATCGATGTGTTTGAGTATAGCTTCTGTGTAATCATTGTCTATTAATTTACATAGAAACTAGGGCAACCTAAAGGAAGTTGAGCTTAAAAACATATAGTCACACCAGTAACAACAAAAATTGGGCAGAGACCTACTGACCATATGACATGGAAGAAATATACATCAGTACACTTCATAGATTCTTGACCAGGGAATTGACTAAATACGTACCAAATGAAAAGAAAAAAAAACCCAAAATACACTTATAAACATCATTCAGTGGAAATGAGAATGCCACGTTGTTAAAATACATCCTCTAAAATATCTTGTATCTAACATAAATTGTGAGACATCCAAAGAAACATAAAAATATGAACCATCTTGGGGAGGGGCAGCCAATAAAAATAATCCATGTCCACACGTGATGGATATAATAAATGAGATTTCAAAGAGAATGTAAATATGTGAAAAGTATGTAAGAGCCCTCTTTCAAAAAGTAAAGTGTAGTGACAAATAATCAACAGACAAAGATTCTCCATAAAGAGATATACATTATATGATAGAACCAAAAAGAAATTCTAGCGGTGAAGAGTATAATAACTAAAATGGAAATTTCACCAGAGTGGAGCAGCAGCAGTTTCAAGATGACATGATAAAGAAGCAGTGGTCTTGAAGACAGATCATTTAAAGAAATATTCTAATCATAAAAACAGAGAAAAAGTATTGCAGAAGTATAAACAAAACTCAGGAGATCTGTGGAATAACATTATGGGTAGCAATGTACATGTAATTGGAGCCTTTGAAGGAAAGGAGAGAGGAAAAAAGAAAGAAAAAAATATTAGAAGATATAACACCACAAAAAAATCTCAAATGTATTGGGAAAGATTACCATACACATTCAAGAAACTCAGTCAACTCACAAAAGAATAAATAAAAAGAGACCCACAATAAGATGAGTCATAGACAAAATGTTGAAAGCCAAAGACCATAATAAAATATTGAGAACAGGAGAAAATTAACTCATTACATACAGGAAAGCGTAACTCTGATTAATTTTCTTTTCTCTTTTCTGAACATCTTATATTGACATAAAATTGTATAAAGCAGTACATGTAACACTATACTGCGGTCCTGTTGGGTTTATTACACATATAGTTAGCACAAAGGAGGAGAGAGGCAACAGAGCTATATGAGAGTGAAATTCAACATTTTAGCAGGATTCACTTAAATTAACATTACTCTGAAGCAGATTATAATCAGTTAAGTACTCTCTAGAGCAACCACTAAGGAAATAAAATAACTCAATCTGGAGAGAGAGAGAGAGATTTATTCAACAACAAATAATGCAGCAAAGGTATAAAAGAAGCAAAAAAATGACAGTCACAACCTAGAACATGTTATTTGAATTTTTAAAGTAATAACACTAAGAATTGATGCATTGAGCATGCCCATCAAAAGACAGAGACTGTCAGATTGTTTAAAAGATACCCTATTCTACGCCACTTGTAAGATAAATAATTTACATTGAAACATACCAATAAGTTGAAAGCAAAAAGGTTGAAAATGAATATACTAAGCTAACAGTAACTGACCTGGTATAATAATACCAAAAATAAACTAAGGCAAGAAATATGAGTAAAGACACAAAGCAACATTTCAGTGCAATAAAACAGAATATGTGAGGGAAATATAAAAGTTATAGTTTTAAAGGTATGGGAAGTCTTGACATACACAAAGCAAAGCCTGACAGACTTGAAGGGAAAACCCACAATTTAAAAATGATAATTGTTGATTTTAATATTGACGTTCCAGATTTAACAGAATGATAATGTGCAAAATCTAAAAAGAAAAAGAAGACTCAAAAAAAAATCTATCAAGCAACTGAGCCTAATGGACGTGCCCAGAATGCTCCACACAGAGATTGCAGGGTGCCTAGTATGGTCACGTGGGCATGAAATTCTACAGGATAACAAATATTCTAGGCCATAAACTAAATCTCAAAAATAGCTAAAATAAAATAACATATGATGACACAATTAAAATCAAATAACATATCATGACAAAATGGCATTAATTTGAAATTTTCAAAGCAGAAAGAATTTTGGGCAACACACAAAATTTAAAAATTAAACAGCATACATCTGCAAAATTGATACAACAAAGAAAAATCCCAAGATAAAAAATATGACATATTGAAAACAAGTTTAAACTGAAAGAAAATTAAAACATTCCATACCAGAATGCATAGGTCCTTAGAGGGAACTTTGTAACTTTATTTGCAGTTTTTTTTGTTTGTTTTATTTTTGGCTGGGACTGAGTTTGAACCCACCACCTCCAGCATATAGGGCCAGTGCCCTACTCCTTTGAGCCACAGGTGCCCCCCAGGAACTTTGTAACTTTAAATTTGTATGTTGCACACCCGTAGAAAAGGTAAGTTTCAAATAGCCACTTTTATTTTTTATTTTTTTCATTCTTTTTTTTAATTGTTGGTGAATCATTGAGGAATTGTTTTCTTGTTAGATAGCCACATTTAGTAGAAAAATAACTAGAAAAAGTAGAGTAAAATAAACTCAAAGCAAGAAGATGAAAGAAAGTAGTGACCATGAGAGCAGAAGTTAAAATAGATAACAACAACAAAAAAAAAAAAAAAATGGAAAAAACCAATGAAACCAAAAGTTGATTCTTAGAAAAATTTAGCAAAATTAGCTTATGTTTTTCTAGCCTGACCAAGAGAAAAATAAGAAAAAATAGAGTGATTCAAAAGCTTTCTCATGTGTAGGAACACATAGACCCATAAACCACTAAGAGAATTTTGCTCTATGAAAATATAAAATAATTTAGAAAATTTTAATTAACACTGTCACAAACATTAGGGAAGATAACATATTCTTTTTTCTAAATATTACTGTAAAAAAAAAAACATATAAGAAGTGCTCCCTTCCTTTCCCTTTGTGTGTGTGTGTGTGTGTGTGTGTGTGTGTGTCTACACTTGTGTTGGTTGGAAGGGGAAGTTTTGAGGAGGAAGTCTGTTAGGTGATTTAGTACAGTGGTTGTGGAGAAGTTTAAAAGGCATGGAAAAACCAAAGATAAAAATTTGAAAAATCTTCAGCACAAAATTAAGATATTCGGGTATCATATCTGGCCTGCACATAATTTATACAAGTTTCAGGAGAGAACTGAGAAAATGGAAAAGTAGAGTAAGCCATTAATAAAAGAAAAACAAACTACACAGTTTTCTAACTGAAATTAAGTGCTTAGCGGGACAAAAGGAAGCTGAGCATAAACACTCATCCTTGTATCTGCTGCCATAAAGGATGAAAATGCTTCCAGAGTGTAAAGTGGTTTCTGTAAAAGAGGCTACCTAAGAAATGCTTTAGATCTGCAGTTCCCAACTGCTGGGGCCATGGACTGGTACCTATCCACAGCCCTTTAGGAGCCAGACTGCACAGCATCCCTGGGCTGAGTCTGCCTCCTGTCCCAGCACCGCGCCCCCTTCATCCATGGAAAAATTGTCTTTCATGAAGCTGGTCCCTGGTGACAAAAAGGTCAAAGACTGGTATAAAATAGTCCATTTTCCAAAGCTAATCATCTTTCCTAGAAACTCAACAAATTAGATACAGGAGTATACCTTTACGGAGTGCTTCGTGAAGTATATCAGGCATTCTGAAAAGTAAAACTGAAAACTTTTTTTTTTTCATTCAAATTCCATGCTAATGCTTTATCTGTGCCACATAAAACCTTTCCCAATGTGATATCTTAGTGATTAACAATTTGGAAGATTTAGTCTGTTACTGAGATTAAACAATTATGTGTGTGTGTGTAGTTGTCATTATTTGATCTTATCTATAAGCAATGCTATATTTTAATCTAATTTTTTGAAAAGCACCATACTCTATGGAAATAATGATAATTAAATCAAAAAGCTATTTTTCCTAACAAAGGGAATGTAGTCAAAATCTAGTAGAAGCTGCCCTTATTAGCAGGTACACTGGCCGGCACCCTTGTCACTGCGTTACAATACTAAACATTTCTTTGAATTATAATGCATTTTTTTTCCAGGATCTTTTTCTCTGAAAGCAAAATGTGAAACATGGAACAATATGTGCTTATTCAACTTGTACCTAGCTCGTGTCAAATTGTACTGATACTTATATGCTTGTAAAATCAAATGGCATGAATAACATCCAAGGAAAATCATGCAACTAAAAATGACTTTAGGTGCCATCTACACAACCAAATTGTTAAGACTCCTCATTGAGAAAAAGGGAAATGAATTTTATTAATGAGTTTTTTGCATTAATGAACTGGCCTTTTCACAATCTCTTACACGATGATATCCTTAAAGCCCTTGTATGTTTCCAGATCATGAAAGAGATGTTAAAGCATGCTCACAATACTTCCAATGAAAGATTTTTAGCACAAAACCTGAAAATTCTTTCACCCATACGTTGCCAACTGGCAGCTTAGAAGTCGAAAACAGGATGCTAATTATGTTGTATTTTTGGTATATAATGTTAAAAAATCTGGTTAAGTTGTCAATACTAAAAAATTAGGAGTTTGTCCTAAAAACTAGATGCGTTGCTTTTCTGACCAATTTGGAAACCTGAGATACTGGTCATGCCTTTCTATAGTACTCACAGCTAAGTAGCAGCTGACCCTGTCAAGGAGGACATACACCTACCACCTCTCCACAGAGCCCACCATGGTCTGTATAAGACTATCTGCTTTTATTATGTTATAGTTGGCCACCACAGCACTTGAATAAGAGATAATCAATTTTTTAAATCATCAATAAGTTGATGAATTTATTAACTAATTGATAAAGAAGCTCGTAGGACTCAATAGAGAAAAAAACAAAAGCAAAGAGGAAAAGTGAGCTTTGTAAACTGGTTTAATGCTAGAGCATGACCATAACTTTGTACCAAGGTCTTTCCATTCATAATTCCTTCTTATCTCTTTTTAAAAATGGTTTAAAAAACGAGCATTGCTGCCTTGTGTATATACCTGATAGGAAGCTATGCCATTAGTTGTCCTGAAGTTCTTCTAAATAAGAGTTTATCATAATGCCCAAGATATAGAAATAAGAATAAACCTTGCCAAGACATTGATGTTTGATATTGTTCAGTAGTTCATCATCTGAAAAGTCCTAGTAAGTAAAATGATTTGCCTTGCCGAGTTTTAGGTAAGACCTTCAGTGCATCCTATGAAGATGTTCATTTCTCTGCAAAATCCTTTGTCTCTATTAATTATAAACAGGAAAAAGGAAAACATCTTTCTGAATCTGCTTTCCTATAGAGTACCTGAGTTTTCCAAACCAAACTAAAAGTGTATGAGTACTAAGTTTGTATTTCATATAGAAATATCTTTTTACAAACAATAACATAATAAAAAAATTAATTTTTCTCACACATCACACAAAATTTTCCAAAGAACATGTTCGCAACATAAGTGAAAAAATATAGAAGTGTTTAGGTTTAAGTTTTTGTATGCATAAAAATGCTAGTTAGATATTAAATATTTTTTCAAATGGGGGAAACAATTGGGGAAAGCATAGGGATCTAGGCCAGAACCAACTTGTTTTAAAAAGTTGTAGAGACATTTAAAGAATACGGTCCTAAAAATTACACATAACAGATTTCCATCTATAAATCTAATGCTCAACTCCTTCGACTCATTCCATTGGCAGAAACAGGACAATTTTTTTTTTTAGCTTTATGCCTGAGTGCAGAAATAAATAATGAGTATCTTTAATTATAGCAGCCCAAGTACTCTGTTATGATTGGAGTTTAAAGGAGTGCATGCAACAGTGATAGAGTTGGATAAAAGAGATGAAAGTTGAAAATTTTATTTAGTATTTATTATAAATACAGCCATCAAGAAATAGCCTATGTGGTAACAACCAGGTAACAATAATCTCCGCTGGTCTCTTGAATATCAACGAGGAAACTCAACTTACATGGTTTCTTTCCCTGATCACTTCTGAAGGTGCCATAGGAATGGGTATCAATTTGAGAAATCATTGTTAGCTGTTGCTAGTTGCCTCTGCTAGCCTTCTCACTCCGAACATCTACAGGTTTCTCAGGATACCAACTGCAATCCTGTGATGGACTTTTTAACATTTTCTATGGCTTTACACACATCGTTTTTGCTTTAGTGATAGATACAATCATTCACTTTGTTTTCCTAGTACAGAAAAATACTGCAGTACTTCTGTAAGTATTCCACCCAAGGGACTTTAATGAACTGGAAAACATACCGAGGTGGTCAACATAAGGAACTTCCCCATTAAGTGGTGCACGTCTGGTCTATGAAAATTAGGTCAACATAAGGAGGTGAACAATGCAGAGAGGTGGTCAACGACGGAGGTTCTATTGTAGAAAACAGTACTTTGTTGAACAAAGGTAATTATACTGTAAAAAGTAAGATATCCTTGTTTCTATTATCTACAGACCAAGAGCAATCTCTAAAGTTGGTTCATCCTTATCTCCCATTCTCCTACCTGTAGCAAGGTGTAGCCCACCTGTCACTGACAGGAGGACTACTAAACATAACCCCAGTGGAGAACACTAGGCAACTTGCTCCAGGGATTTTTCATAACTCATTCAATGAAGGCATGTCTTCTTTCCTGTTCCAGATGATGGAGTGAGGGAACAATGTGTCCCATGACCCACAGGGTATGTGATGACCACATGGTTCCATAAAGGCAATCAAGATAACATAAATGATAATACATTTCCAAAGTCTAGAATATTTAGCCTTCAGTAACATATGTTAGGATGTCAACAGTCTGAGTAACGTGTGAGGTTGTCAACAATCTGAGAAGAAATATGGTGATCTAGTCCAGGTGATAGTCACAACTTTTCTTCTAGTACAAGGTAAAGAAAAGGTTGGTTTTCTGGATTGTCAAATCATCTCTGAGAAATCCTTTCATTAAACACACACTCATTGTCTGGTGTATATACATGATGGAATATTATTCATCTATTAAGAAAAGAATGACATCTTGTCATTTGGGAAAACATGGATGAGAGTGGAAATTATGCTAAGTGAAACAAGCCAGCCACGGAAAGATTAATTTTGTATGATCTCATTACTATGTGGAGCTAAAAAAAATTATCTCATAAAAGTAGACCGTGGAATTGTGATAACTGAAGGCAAGGAAGGATGGAAGGGGCATAGGGAAAGGTTAATGAATATAAAATCATAGCTAGCTGGGAGGAATACATTTTAGTGTTCTGTTAGGGTGAATACATTAAATAGTTAATAGCAATTTATAGTATATTTCCAAAGAGCCAGAAGAAAGGAAGTTGAATGTTCTTAAGACAAAAAATAATAAATGATGGCTTTGATGGATATACTAATTTTCCTGATTTGATCATTACACATTGCATACATATGTGGAAACACCACACTATGTCCTATAAAATTACGTGCCAATTAAAAATAATCATAAAAACACATTTCCATAGGCACTGATGTTTGTATCTTACTTCAGAAACTTGCTTTTAAACTTTGCTAGGGTCCGATCTGACCTAACACATGCCTAATTGACATCGCCAAGCCAACCACCCAGCGTCTCAGTTTGAGCCTCTGCAGGGTATTGCCTTTATATATTTCTCAGGAAGAAATAGATAAACAAAAGTACTTTTTAAATTTTTCTGTAAGTTAACATCCCACGTTGGTGACTTATTATGCAAATGAAGAGTGCAAAAAATCGGTGCCCACTATACCAAGGAACAGGAAAAACATGCGTGCTGCAGGGATTCGCTTCTCAATTCCAAAACTGGAACCCTCATGACACTCAAGTGCATTATATATGAAACAGAGCCTCGTAAAAGTTGTTATGAAAACTGTGTTGTACTTCCCCCAGACAGAGACTTCTTGAATCTGTATATTTTTTGCTCTAATTTTTAGAATAGGAAAGAATTTCTAGAGCATTAAATCTTCTGTTATCTTATCAAAAAATACTTCTTTAGCATTTACAGAATATTAATTTCTGAAGGACATGGAGCTAGAGCTATAAACACATCTGAAATTATCACTGGCTTCATGAACCATAGAATGGATAGAATAGAATTCATAGAAATTACTTGGCAGTGATTGTGACGATGAATAAGTTAGAACATATTACCAAGAATTTTTATTTTCAATTTCCAAAACTTCCAAACTCTTAGCGAAGAGATTTAAAAATGTTGACTGAGATTAAACTTAGTAATAACATACTGATTTAAGTGCTGAAAAAATTACTTCACATAAATATTTTCTTCTTACCATTGTACTATCACATAGGTCAGAATTTATTATTCCCATTATCAGATTAAAAAATGACATCTTGGAGAGATTAACTGACTTATCCAAGTTTATATAAAACGAGGTTTAAAAGCCGGAACTTGAATCTGATTTTCTGATCTTAGGGACTATGTCCTTTATTCTCTCTGCAGCACACAGGGAACAGGGAATCTTGTCACCATGATGATATTATGAATGTGGAGTGACTTTGCTTCTCTTGATTGAAATCCCTCTATAGAAACCTGAGAAACACTCCCTTAAGGCCATCGCAGGGCTCTTCTTGCTCTTATGTTACCAAATAATATATTTTTAAAAATTCATGGTTCATGTAACCATACCTTTGGCTTTGCTAATAACTGTTCACTTCCTTTCTCATTGTGAGAGACAAATGTAAGGAGTATAGAAGAGAAATAAAGGGGAGGATTATCACAGGAAAATAAAATTGACAGAATAATTACTCATCATGCTAATGGAATCTGTCCAAAATCCCTTTTCCTTTTGTGCAGATACTGGTCTTGACTCACAGTCCTAAACTCTAACAGGCGTCCTCAAACTACGGCTGCCGGTCACCATGAGGCCCGCCTTGGACATTGATCCGGTCCCTCCGGTGTTTTTGCCGCTGCTGCCTGTCCTGCTTAGCAGCCGGGCCCTGCAGTCGGGCCCTCCGACGGTCTGAGGGACAGTGAACTGGCCCCCTGTTTAAAAAGTTTCAAGACCCCTGCACAGCACAGACATCACTCAGAGTGAGCCAGTAACTCACACTAGACAAATCAAATTCTGTCTTCCAACAACTTTAACCAGAGACCAGGGTTTTCACCTTTTCTTTGATCCTATGTACTACCTAGGGCCCATTTTTATTACCTGAACAATTTATAATTTATTTCTGGTTCTTGGAAAACACACACAAAATAATCCATAACTGAGACAGTCATCCAGACTTCCAATACTTTATTTGCAGCAAAAATATCTAGTCTCGTTTACTAGAATTTAAGGAAAGCAGGCCTCGAGTCAGATTTCATGGTTCAGTTGTGGCTTGAACATGGGAACAACTCAATGTCATGAAGAACTTCTATCTTTTCCCTAAGCTTTTCTCTGTCCATGATGAAAATGAAAATAATAAAATTAGGTATGATGGTAGGGGGAACACTTCATGAAAAAATTCATGTTAAGAGAGAATAGTCAGAGGCTATTCCAATAGATTTTCAACAGATATATTTTAAGTGGAAATTAAAATCATTCAGTCATGACTGTGGAGCAGCCGGCAACGCTTCTGCTTCTGATGAATTATTACAATTTCAATAAAGTACCCTTGTGGGTACCAGCAATGACCATACAGTAACTGAGATCCCAATAGTAAACTAAGATTAATCTTTCATAGAGACAAGAATGAGCTTTCCCTTTTAAGATGTTATAATGTCTGAATATATCCCCTACCCTGTACATTGGCTATTGTCAGATAAGCAGCAGACTTGCTTGTAAGACTTGCTTTAAACGGCGTGCCATGCAGCTACTCTGAATTTTGCTCTACCAGTGGAACTGCCTGACGAAAGATTACCTAATTGTCCCACTTTCTGAGGTAAGGAGTTAATTTCAGTTAGTGAATTGCATTTTATCAAGGGTGGCACTGCATAGTTGATTTAAATGTGTTTTGAGTTCCAGCTATCGTACTCCAAGATGTACACAGAGTCTGGCAAGTGTTCGAGATTAGAATAAAACAAGTGACTCTTCCCCTCACAAAATAACCAAACCAGAAACCACAAGATCATTCATATGTCTCCATACCAGTGTGTGTCTTTGAAATTTTGCTTACTGTCCACTTTGGTATGTCATTACTGCTTTTATGGGTGGTGCATGACCTTAGCATGGTTACACATATTTTCTCTTCATTGACTGGAAAGAATGTGCTGGTATTGCAGAATACGAACAGATGACAAACCCACGCTGTGCGTCTGAATGGCAAACCAAATTGACGTAGATCGACAAACTTCAAGACAGAAAGCTTGCTCATGATGCCAGAGAGCAAAGGGAATTCAAGGAAGTGAGGATGGCAGCCGTGCGGGAAGGAAGGCCGTTCATAACAGTTCTGAGCCAGAGGAATTCACACTGAAGTTTATTTGTTGTGTTATGAGAACTACATTTAAACTCAAACATTTTTCAATCATACCCATGTTTTGAAAAATATGAAATAATTTACAACCGTCACAGTTATTTATGTGTCTTTTTTAAAAAATGAGTTTTTTCATACCAAAAAGACTCTAGAGTTAACAATGAACCTGAATGTGGGCAAACACAGCGGTTTCATAAGCCTGTGGGGAGATGGTACCTAAAAATGTTGATATACACTTTTAAACTCTTAGTGTATGTGAACTCTGAAATTTGTTGAATACATTGGAAATTTTAATTTATGCAATATTGTGAGGAAATTGTTTTCTTAAGTCAAACAGATTCTAGTCAAGCAAAAAAAAAATATGGAGTTGTAGATTTAAAGAGCTTTTGTGTTTTTTAAGTCCAATTCTTTTACTTCTGCAAGCTTCTTTATTTATAAAGTTGGAATAATAATACACATATCAAAATTGCTGTAAATCTAGAATATGAAAACAACTCCAAATGCAGTAGTTTGCGCATGAATTACCTACCACAATTCCTCTGTGGAGACATTTACTAAGAATCAATGTGGAGAAGTTGTATACACTGTACATCAAATTTGTAGTTATCGACACATAGATTATTATATATCTACTCTCAGGAACTTTATTAGATTTTAAGGATATAAATATGAAAATGATATAATCATTTGCCTTTGAAGAGCTCGCACTCAAGCAGAGGACAGATCTGTATTCAAGTAATTATAATGGGTTAAGTACCATATTATTATTAGCACAGAGCTCTGTAGGAGAAGATACATGGGAAATTGTTTCTGGTGGAATTATCAGGTGAAATTTCACTGAGGTGGAGTCCTTTAGGCTAGGGTTTGTAAGGAGAACCTAATACTTCTTAGAATCAGACCAAGAAAGGGCATTTGTGGCAGAAAGATCATCTTGAATAAAAGAATAAAGACAATTTAGGAAGCATGCACTGTTTAGGATGAGGATGAGAATGTAAATAAAAATAGTCAATGTGACCTTCAATCTCTATGCAACAAACACCACTGAAGAAATAGTTTTGACTTTTATCATGCAATTTGTTAATGTGATTATTGTTATTTACTATGTCAAAGTGGAAAGAAGAATTTTTTAAATGGTGTATAAATTTACTATCCAGA
>CAUYQV010149400.1:0-15378 GCA_963574575.1 Galagoides demidoff
AAATGTCTTAACACAATAACTAAGAAAATGCCATGAAGGCTATGTTAACCAGTTGGATGAAAATATTTCAAATTGTATATGAAACTAGCACATTGTACCCCATAACTGCATTAATATACAGAGAGATGATGTAACAAAAAAAATGGGAGAAAAAAAGTATCCAATGTACTCAATACTAATGTGAAACCAAAATATAAACACTTACACACTTATACGAATGAAGGGCATTTTTTTTTTTTTGCAGGGTTTGGGTCAGGGCTGGGTTTGAACCCACCATCTCTGGTATATGGGCCACAGGCACTGCCCCTGAAGGACATTTTTATATGTTGATTTGTCTACTTGAAATCGTTTCTTCCCTACTGTTGATACAAAAAGGCTTACCTGAAAACTCCTCCAAAACCAAATGAACATAATTTACATTCTTAGGTTTGATTGTTTAATCAATATGCATCTTACCCACTAGATGTCAAACCCCATGAGGGTAAGAACCGATTCTATCTGTTTACCATTTCATTAACAGGGATTAACGTTAAGTGCTGGCACAAAAAAAATTGTTATTGGAACACATGAATGTATATAAGAAAATGTTTTCTTAAAAAAAAACTGATATAAATTAAATAATCCCTAACTATACTTCATCTATTTATTAGTCACTTATTAGTCTATTCTGTTTTGTAATCTAGTATATATACATAATTTTTTACCTTCTCTGGTATAAAAAAAGTTTTTTTGATGTTGTTGTGGGGTTTTATTTTTGTTTTTGTTTTTTTAGGTAGGCTATTTTTCCCTCCTGAGATGTGACATCAAAAATATATTCAGTTATCTACTCAGAATTTATCAAAAAGAAACTCATGGGAGGCACCTGTGGCACAGTGAGTAGGGCACTGGCCCCATATACCGAGGGTGGCAGATTCAAACCCAGCCCCAGCCAAACTGCAACAACAACAAAAAAAATATGTAGCTGGGCATTGTGGTGGGCGCCTACTCGGGAGGCTGAAGCAAGAGAATTGCCTAAGCCCAAGAGCTGGAAGTTGCTGTGAGCTGTGATGCCATGGCACTCTACCCAGGGTGACAAAGTGAGACTCTATCTCTTAAAAAAAAAAAAAAAGAAAGAAAGAAAGAAAGAAAGGAAACAAACTTATTATGCTTTGTGTACTTTCAAACCTCAAAGTACTGTAGCTTAACTAAGAGGGTCCTTTAGGAAATTATTTCCAAAATCTGAGTTGAATATACCCTGCTTTCTTTTCTCTAATTATTCCAGATTTTCAGACTGAAAAGATAAAATTATTGGTTCTCAAGGACATCCATAGACAGGCAACTAGATGATATTCTCTAGATCTGCATGAAATTGTATCCCAGTGAAGGTTTTTTTTTGTTGTGTATCTATTTTTCTTAATTTAAACTAGTTTTCTTCCCTCCATTCATAAATTCTTTTTTTTTTTTTTTGAGATAGAGTCTCAACCTGTCACCCTGGGTAGAGTTCTGTGGCATCACAGCTCACAGCAACCTCAAACTCTTGGGCTTAAGTGATTCTCTTGCCTCAACCTCCCAAGTAGCTGGGAATACAGGTGCCTGTCACAATGCCTGGCTATTTGTTGTTGTTGTTGTTATAGTTGTCATTGTTGTTTTAGCTGGCCCTAGCCAGGTTCAAACCTATCAACTTTGGTGTACGTGGCCAGTGTCCTACCCACTGAGCTATGAGTGCCGCCCATTCATAAATTCTTATGTTACTTGTTATGTTTTTATGAAATTTGGCTAGAACAGCTTATCATTCTCCTCTGCCCTCATGACTTAATCACCTGCCAAAGGCCACATCTCTTAATGCTGTTGCATTAGGGATTAGGTTTCAACATCAACTTTAGAAGGGAACACCATTATTCAAACCATAGCACTCTGTTTAAGTCATCCTCTCAAGATTTGAAGATTTTACAAAGAAAACCTTTTGTCTCAACTCATTGCCTAATGGAATAAAATATTTAAATGTTAAATGTAGTTCTTAAATATTATTTTGTTTAATGCTATGAGTAGTACTGTGCAAAAACATTCTACAAAGTTAAATTTTATCATATAATCTAATCACTATTATTGTGTCTTATATGTATTTTTATTTTGCAGTTTTTTTTTTTTTGGTGGGGGCCGGGTTTGAACCCACCACCTCTGGCATATGGGGCTGGCGCCCTACTCCTTGAGCCACAGGCAACGCCCCTGTGTCTTATATTTTTATGGTAAATTTTCATAAACATCTTAAAAGGGCTATAGTTTACTTTATAAATTTTCTAGTTAATATATGCTGTCATAATACTTATATTCACTTTTAAATAAGTTTCTTTATGATTAGGTCCTATACTCATATAAATATTTGTATCAGACTATTTAGTCTCACAGTGATAAGTATCCCTCTGTACCTTAGCCAACTAATAGAAAATCAACATTAAAAATAATAAATTCACTTCAAACTAAGTTTTTAAAGTTTATCTCTTTGTGGAAATGAATATTTAGGTATTTAAAAAAATCCCATTAATGTGCCTGAGAGTATTAGTGACAGAGCTCAGTTGATTAGATTTAATGGTGACCTTTAAAAAAAAAAAAAGATGAGGTCTCACTATCCTGCGCAGGCTGGATTCAAACTTTTGGGCTCAAATGATACTTTTGCTTAAACCTCTTGAGTAGATGGGACTACAGGAACATGCCAGCATGCTTGGCTCAATCATGACATGTTTAATCAGCCAGAAATTCAAGGATGCCAGGAATTATGTTGAATTAGGCACTTAGCTTTTCAACCTTTTAAGACCAAATCCAAAGTCAAAGGTAAGTAGCAGATATGGTTAAACAGACAAAGCACACAATTTAATCCTTCACTTTTCATTTTACTATAGCAGAATCGTGACTAAAGCTCACGTTTTCTTAGTCATTATTTTTCAAATATTTCCTTGTTACCCTGGTTTACGTTCTATACCACACATTTTGTCTTGTACTAACTATGCCTGCCCTCTTATATCTGTGATTTTATTGTAAGACCGTTCAATAGTAACAGGGGGAATACATATACCTCAATAAATGTTCTAGAAAGTATAAAAGTATTTCTTTTGCTCTATGGTTAAATCTTGATTTCAGGTTAATAGCATTGACCAATATATTTTATATGACAGTGAAATTTCTATCCTTGCATGATTAAAATAGCTTCTAACAACTAGACTCAATTAGCCAGATCTGCATTGATATCTGAACTGAGAATCTTTTCAGATTATTCTTAATATAAAGTCATTATTACATTATGGTCTCATTCACTTTAAAAATTCTGAATAGGGTTATATAAATTGTCTGCAATGAATTTGAACCTAGGGAACCATGATTTAGTCTTTAGAAACTGTCAAGAACTGTGAAGAGTGTGAGATTTCTACAGAATTCACAGGCTAACAAGTTAGCCCACCACATATTCATGAATGCTGTGAGAAGACGTGAGACTCCTTAATCAAAGACAAACTGTGGTATATTACTCATAGCAATGATAAGAGTATCAGCATTTTTTCAAAGGTTCCTTGAGTTCCAATTCCCACAGAGCAATATGAAAACAACTACGTGACACATACCCACAATGTAGGTTACATTACAGCAGAGGAACCTTGAGTTTATGGAACCCAAATCTTTCGTAATGGGCAATAAACCTGTCCAGCCTTTTCCTGAACAAGAAACATTATTTCTGTCTCCCAAGGTTGCTCACTCTGAAAAACGTCTTAGGAAAAACAGTCTTGAATGACATGTCTGTTTGCAATGTATCTAGAAAAACATCAGACCCATGGAAAAGTCTCTCCCAACAGAAATATCTACATATTTCATTTTTCATTGATATGTGCAGTAATAATAACCATTATCTACATTTATGTAGTGCTTACTTGGAGGACGCTTGCCTATATTAACTATTTGGATAGTCTCCACAAGCATGTAAATTAAGCACTAGTATTAGCATCCTCATTTCAGATTCAGATACTGAAGCAGAGAGGTTAAGTATCTTTCCCAAGGTCATATAACTAGTGAGTAGCAGAGCTGAGAGATAAATTCAGGTAATCTAATCATAATTCTGCTCCCTTATTCACTATGGCATACTGCCTTCATAAGTTATTATTTACATATTATGTTCTGTATTTTTATGTATGGTGATATGTCAAATTATCTTATCTCACATGCAAGACGGTAGCTCCTTGTGCCTTAAAGAAATTTCTGCTTCAAAGTGCCTCTCCCATCAAGCTAGAGAATCTCTGAACAATTCACACATTATGTTACAAGTCAGGGAGCCTTTAAAAATGAAACATGTAGGGAACATGATTAGAATGCAGTCAACAACCGTCTTATAATAGATGAGAAGTTTTGATTAGGGGCTTGTATCCTTTTGTTGAAAAGTTTGACATGTCCTACTCTCTTTCCCTATTTTAATTTCTCAAATCTGGATGAATACTTTGATCTGTTCTTAAATTTAGTATTGGTCTTTCAAACATTTTTATTTAATTTTTCTTGGCTCTGTGAATTGAAATAATATTAGTAACATACGATCCCTGATTCTTTATCACCACCTCAAGGATCTTGTGAAAGGTTTTATAAAATCTCTTAATGAAGTACGTACTCTGTCTTTCTGTGCTCTTTCTCTCCTCTACCGTTCTAGTAAATAATGAACCCTGTCAAAATTATGAAATGAGATGAGTTTGACTTGACTTGTTATTAATTAATCCATAATGATGCATGGTAAGTACCACTTCACAGTTAAGTTCTCATTAAAGCTCTTGGGAGGGATTAGTTTATCTTAAGCAAGGCATTAGCTTCCTCCTTTGTCTGCTGAAAAGCATGACTGCGAGAGAAAATTGCATGGCAAGGGCATTGAGCAGTAAAAATGTGCATGATAGTACATTTGTGTGCCTTTGGGGTAAAATGCAAAGGTTCATGGTATCATGGGGAAAAAGGCAGAATTTGTAGTCAGACATCCCTACATTTGAAACACTATACTGAGCAAGAAAGAATGTGAGTATCAATATCCAATTTGCATTTTACCTTTGTAAGGATCAGAAGCCACAGAAGCCAAATAGAAGGTTAGTTTCCCCAGAACCTGGAGTTTAGTATATCTATTTTATTATTGAATGCTAGGGAACTGGAGGAAAAAGATAGAGGTAAAGTGTGTCAAGAGTATAAAATGTATATGCATCATTAAATATACAAGTATTATTTCAATGTTTGTTAAACACAGTATAAAAGTCATGTATGAATTAGTTGTCATTTTGACCACTAACTGGATATTTCATGACATCAGTACACTGCTTTTGAGTGCAAAAATATTATTGCAATTAGTTTTTTTCTTAAAGTATGCCTTTGTGATATACAAATTAAAGATTTTACAGATGGGAAGGGGAAGTGCAGCAGTCCTTGAGTTACAAACATCCAACTTAACATACAACTCACACTTACAAATAGAGGCTACTACTGCAGGTGATAAGTAAATGTGCCTCTTCCAACTTACGTACAAACTCAACTTAAGAACAAACCTATAGAATCTATCTCATTCACAACCCAGGGACTGTCTCAGGGCGGAGTGTAAAGAAAGCAGGATTTTCCAGGGGCGATGGTTTTTGAGTCTGGGGAATGGATACCTGAGTGCATATTATGCATTTGTCCAAATTTGTGTGTGTGTGTGTGTGTGTGTATATATATATTTTTTTATTTTTTTTTTAGAGACAGACTCTCACTTTGTCACCCTCGGTAGAGTGCCATGGCATCACCTCACAGCAACCTCCAGCTCTTGGGCTTAGGTGATTCTCTTCCCTCAGCCTCCTGAGTAACTGGGACTACAGGCGCCTGCCATGATGCCCTGCTATTTTTGTTGTTGTTGCAGTTTGGCCAGGGCCAGGTTTGAACCCACCACCCTCAGTATATGGGGCCGGTGCCCTACTTACTGAGCCACAGGGGCCACCCCAAATTTGTATATTTGAAAAATTATTCATATTAAACAAGTAACATAAATAAGTTGTTCCCACAAAAGGGGGGAATTATCCTACCTTGAAAATCCACAAGTCCATATAAAGGCACAAAGGATTTGAACAGCGGCACAAACACATACTTTGTGCAAGAGAAGCAGCAGAAGACAAAGAATTTTATTTGTACCACAGATTTCCCTGTAGCTGGGCTCTTCTCTTACAGATGTGGTAATCATCATGAACGTCACGCAAGATAAAAACGTAGTTGTACTTAATGTCAATTTCACATACCTTATTTTGAATTCTGGCTCTTCATTCATTGTTTTCACAGTCCATACCCATAATCAACTCAGGTTTGTTGTGGCATTATTTGATCTCAACAGTTGACTATCCAACAGTGTATTTTTCCCTGTCTTTAAAAGACCTCTGCTTGATGCTTTTTTATGATTCTGGAATATGCTTGCTGATATAAAATGCCCCTTTCACTTCCTCAAAGCACACACATTGTAGGATATGCTATAAGCTTTCCTTACCTTATGCCTTGTGATTTCAATCATGCCCACTTTAACACTCTGCAGAAGAAAAAAATCATTAAAATGATGTTGGAGATTATGAAGGATTGACCAAAAACACAGCTGAGGCAATTATTTTAGTTACAGAAAGTCTCAGTTGTCAAACAATCAAATAGATGACTACATAATTGATCTTAATTGCTTGTTAAGATGAAAGCAACAACTAGCAAGAAGATACCTTGATTCAGATCAGTCATTTTAATGACTGAATTAGAGCTCTTCATTGAGGGATTCAAATTTGAGGGATTAACTGCTACTGAGCTGAAAGGAAGCAAATCAGCTAATGGGGGATTCACACTTTATATATGGTATGTCAGAAACCATAGTGAGAGGGAGTTAAGACAAATAATATTCTCATGTAACAGTTATAGGGCACAGTGCCATTTACAAAGCACTTTTACGTGTTGTCCAATTTAGTCTTCGTAACAGTAATATTAAATACTATTGTCCCTACTTTATGTTGAAAAATTATTTCTCAAAATAATACAGTTTCAGTGCCTGACTCAAAGTTGTACATCTAAGGAGCACTGTACTTCCAATGGAAGCCAAGTTCTGAATCTGTTTTTTCTTTTCTCACTGTTCTCAGTTGCCAACCACAGACAAATCATAACTCTTCTAAGGCGATGTTATTCCTAAAAATTACCTCTAATTAAATTAATTTATATTTCAAAAACTAGATTATAGTTTCATAATTATCTTCATTGAGAAAGATGACCAATTTAATATTATTGAAAATTAGTAGAGGTTTATAATAAACTTACAGTTCTGTTGTTAATTTCGGTGGCAGTCGTGGAAGTTCTACTCTTACAATCATCTTTTAACTAAATGAAAAGAATTCTGAGCAAGTATTTATGGCATAGGATTTTACCGTATCAAATGGAGATCCCACTGTTCTCTAATGTGTCAGGAAAGTGTAGATATTTTTGACACATTAGGTCTAGTTGCCAGCTGTCCTGATGATAACCTTTCTGCAGCCAGATTTTTTGTTTCAATTTTTCAAAGAAATGCTCATTGTTTCTTAACAATTTATATAGGGTCCTTTTTTCATTACTTCCTTGTTTATGCATTATCATGAATCATTTTCAAACATAATTATAATCACTATTTTGATTATTTTCACCCCTGAGCACCTCACAAAATATTCTGCTGTATATTATATTTCAAGGATTCTAGATCTTCTACATATGTTCATTATATGCACCTTCATGAACTATAATTTTCTTAAGGATGAAGCATTAATTTCCCTGAAAATGTATATGAAGCTACTAAATACACGTGATGGTGAATATATCTTTATGGGAGTGAAGTTATGCTTAGAGAAGATGTTTAGGCAGCAAAAGCACTTTCTTTAGCTGAAAGCACCAACGACCCCTGGCCTACCCTCTTTGCCAGGGCTACTGGTGAGGTGATTAAAACACCACTTCTAGGCTCAGTGCCCTGTGGCTCAAGCGGCTAAGGCACCAGCCTCATACACCTGAGCTGGCGGATTCCAATCCAGCCCGGGCCCGCCAAACAACAATGACGGCCACAACCAAAAATAGCCGGGCGTTGTGGCGGGCGCCTGTGGTCCCAGCTACTTGGGAGGCGCTTGAGCCCAGGAGTTGGAGGTTGCTGTGAGCTGTGATGCCATGGCACTCTACCCAGGGGGACAGCCTGTGGCCCTTTCTAAAAAAAAAAAAAAAAAAAAAAAAAAAAACACCACTTCTAATCCACAATCTGGGTACTCATGTCCAAGGTGTTTTTTCTGAAATGGCCCTGAATCCACTTCCAGGGTTGTATGAGATTTCTTCTGGGCTGAGTGTAGCCTGACTTAGGTGTATACATCCCTTAGGCCCAAGGGTTAACCAAGAGGCACATGCGGAGGTGGGAATATATTTTGAATCTGTGTGTGCGAGTGTCCACATGAGTGCAAGACCCCTCCTCTCCTGATATTCAAGACTTTGAATATTTAAGGATTTTGAACATCAGGAGAGGACAAAAAAAGGAGAGAAAACATAGGGAGATGACCACCTAAGGGTATTTGTTTTGTTTTGTTTTGTTTTGTTTGGCCAGGGTTGGGTTTGAACCTGCCACCTTCAGCACATGGGGCTGGCACCTTACTCCTTTGAGCCACAAGCACTGCCCAGGGTATTTATTTTCTATTCTACTACTTTCTAACCTAGAAATACAAAGAGTCAAAGAGTTCACAATTTGAACCAACCCATACATGTGATTAGGAAGTTACCTTTCCAACATAGAAATAGAGAACATATTTTTATTTAAGAATTTCTTAGCATTCTTCATAAATTTTAAGTACATAGATATATGATATGTGGTCTTTATTTGTTCTCTTGCTACTATCCCAAGTATTATAGGTGGCCTGACCAAGGGTGGCATTACCAGATAGGGTAATGCACTTGATTTAATCTTATATGCCAATGACATTGAATATGTACTGTATGAAGAATATGTCATGACAATTATTGAAGTTGTGATGAATTTTCCTTAAATTGAAATAGATTCACAGTTATTCTTTTGGTAAATACCCTAAACGTAAGACAGAACATTGGGAAACTCTCATTCAAAGTAATAAACCATTTTATTTCGAATACCCAGTATTCCTGAAGAAAAAACACAGGACAATTTAATGTAAAATTATCCATCCATTCCACAAACATGTATCAATCATGCACTATGTAAATAGAAAACTTTTTGTAGGGTCTATTAGGGATAAAAAAGATGAATTATGAATTGCTCTTATTTTTCTAATAATGAAGATAAGCAGGTTACTGTATGTAATACACATATAAGCCAATAAGCAGTATTTCTAGGAGAAGTAGAGACACAATTCTATGGAAGTCTAAGGCAGGCCAATTGTTGTGGGAATTATATGAACTTCCTCAAGTGTGCCATTCTGCTAGAGTCACCAAAGCTTGATGCTGCCTGATCTTTCTGCTTACAATATTTTTACCCCATTCATTTTTCCAACTAACTTATACCTGATTTTTGAAACTCAACCCAGATGGCACAGCTTATCCAAGGTGCATTTTCCAACCCTGTTATCTCTAGCCTGAGAAAAATGAATATCCCTTAAGTTTCCAGAGTAGCGCTTGTACATTCATTTCACTGTATTCTAAGAGTTTGAACATCTGTCAACCCACCAGAATTGAACTCTTCCAGCGCACAATGCCATCTTCGATTTCTATATGTGGTCTGCTACATACAGTGTATAGGTCATAGCAGGAATGACATTAAGGCTTGTTAAAGGTCTGAGGCTTGGAGGTGTAGGGAAAATTGTGCCCTAATCTTGAGCATAGGGTTGCCTTCTAAAGAGACCTAAAGAATCACAAGAATGGCATGTGAGTTGTGTATGTGCAGGAGATCAGAAAACCAACCTCCGTGAGAGAATGTCTATGTGAAGTGTGGCAATAGCAGGTTTAACAGTTATGGTAAAAATTCTCTAGATTCCAAAGGTTTCTTGATGCTGGAGGCAGAGTTGTGCTCAAGGATTTTGGCTTTGCAAACACGGAGTTGGAAACATTCTATCTGACCTTCTCCATGTCCTCCCTAATCAGTGCTAAGGTCAGCAAGCAGCTTTTGTTACTTCTTCCTGATTTATGATAATAAATATGGCCTTGAGGTTTGCCTGGGAGGGCTCCTCCCAGAGTTCCTCAGTTCCCTGTCAAGACTCCTGGTCAAGCCTCTTCATTCCTTGTGTCAAAACACCCTCATCTGGTGACCCCAAAACCCTTCATGGAAGTATATTCCAGCTATATTGTTGAATACAGAAAGATGAGGCATGAAGATTAATAGAAAAAAAAAAAAACTTGGGACAGAAAATAACATGAGCAAAGCACAAGTGAGACACTGAGATAGGACAAAGGCAAGCAATGCAGTTAGCTTTGTGGTAGATTTTTCTGGAGCAGTGATTTCAGAAAGATTTGGAAATTCACACAGATTGAGAAGGCTTTTGAATATCAGGATCAAAAGTATGCACCTCATTTGTTAAGCCCAAAATGGAGTAACAGTGAGTATTTGTACAAGTTTCAAGCTCTATTTTAGGAATTTTAACATCATGGTTGGGTGACGATGCATGGGAGGAGACTAGTGGCAGCAGATGAACTAAGAAAGTCTTCATCACACAGCCATTTATCAAGAACTTATAGGTCTATCCCAAGATCTGGAGACACAGAGGCACAAGTAATGGCTCTGTCTTTGAAATCTCACAGTCCAGCAGTGGAGCCTGTCCTTTAAAGAAATGGCCACAGTAAAATCTGATCAGTGTTCTTGGGAAAAGTGTTATGAGCACAATGTAAGCATAGAAAAGGGATCCATTAAATGTTACAAATGAATACTTGAGCTTGAGGGAAATGATAGGAGAGAATGGAATAGGAGAAAATGATACCAGAAGATACTGTTGAAGTTCAGTGAAAGGGGTTTTGTGTGGTATAAGCATGCAAGGTGCAGGAAAATTCAAAGTTAGTTATGGCTAGATTCTAGCATTTACCTGGAGTGCATAAAGTCTCCCTAATCAAGTCAGTAAAGGCAAAAGGAGGAAATGGTTTAAGAAGAAATATAATGATTTAGTCATATTGAGACAATTGTTTCTCTAGGACAATATAACTTTATTGAACAGATTATGTTTCATGAATCTCCCAACTTACTATTTACAATTAAACCCTTTTACAGCTTAAGGAGTCACTAAAATTAAACTGATAGGCAATCACTCTCTCTTTTTGGGAGGCGGGGGAGATACAAGTCATATAAATTTAGGTAGAGAAAATAAAAAGTGATCATTTAATCATTGAAAAGATGATCTACAAAACTAACTCAAATCACACAGGACCCAAAAATGATTTAGACCACACATTGACATCCAAATACGTGTGTTAGAGGAGCACGAATCCACTTTAGGATTTTGGGGCTGAGATGATCCTGCCTACAAAATCCGTGCCCCTTGTTCTGCTGAGTTTCCAAAAAGCTACTGTAACAAGAACTATGATCTTTCCCCCAAAGGAAGAGAATTTCCACTCCCGATTATTATACTTTGAGTTTGAGGAAAGAATTTCAGATGGAAAAAACAGTAAGGAAGGAGGCCTTTCCCTTGTGAAGCAGGTAAGTCCATCTTTCACACCTTTCTCCTCACAAAGCCAAGTAGCAAGCAAAATCATTGAGCTCACATGTGCCTAGTTTCGGCTCCTATTTCCAGCTGCAAACAAGCCTGCCAAGCAATGTCAGTAAATTTTGTGACATGAATGCCTGGAATGAGTCCAGTGACTACATTCTCTTACCATTGAGAAGTTGTCGGAAAAATAACACTACAGGATTTGTCCCAGAGATTTGCAGTCTGTTTGATGTTAAAGGCAGTTACCTGGAGAAGGAAGATCAGAATCTTTCCATATCCTAACATGGATTGCCTAGATTAATGTGAGGGATTATTAAATTTAGTTTAGTTTAGGACAGGGAAAGGAGCAAACAATAAACTTGGAAGGAATCAACTCAAGAAATTCATAACCTCAATTACATTTACAATATAAACTCCTTTTTATTTCAAAATACTAAGGGAGTACAAATGTTTTTATTACATAGATATCTTTAGCGTGTCTATCATCCAAATAGTGTTTACTGCACCCAATAGGTAGAATTTTACCCCACCCCCTTCTTCATCTCTTTGTGCCCATGTATAACTATCAATTAGTCCCCAATTATTAGAGAGTACATGTGGTGTTTGTTTTTCCATTCCTGAGATACTTCACTTAAAATGATAGTCTCCAGTTCCATCCAAGTTGCTGCAAATGACATTTTTTATTCTTTTTATTGCTTAGTACAGGCAATCACTGAGTTAAAAACAACTGCCTTAGATACAACTCTATAACTCACACTTACAAATGGAGTCTATTACAAGTCATGGATAAATGTACCTGTTCCAACTTATGTACAAATTCAACTTAAGACCCTACAGAACATATTTTGCACCTAATCCAGGGACTGTCTGTAGTACTTCATGATATATATATCACATTTTGTTAATCCACTAATGAAATGATGGGCATTTAGGTGGATTCCACATCTTTGTGACTGAGAATTGTGCTCCAATAAACATTTGAGTGCAGGTGAATTTTTTATAAAAATGACTTTTTTTTGCTTTGGATAGATAAACAGTAATGAGGTTGCTGGGCTGAATGGTGAGTGCATTTATTGCTTTGAGAAGTCTACATTCTGTTTTCCAAAGAGGTTGTACTAGTCTTCAGTCCCACCAGCAGTATATAAGCATTCCTTTCTCTCAGCATCAGCACCACCATCTATTTTTTTTTGATGTTTTAACAATGGACGTTCTGACATGAGTAAGGTGTCATTTCACTGTGGTCTTAATTTACATTTCCTTGATGATTAGAGATGTTGAACATTTCTTCATGTGCTGGAGATTTGTCTATTTTCTTTTGAAAACTTCTGTTCAGATATTTTGCCCACTTTTTAATGGGTTTTTTCTTCTTGTGATTTGAGCTTTTTTGTAGATTTTATACGCCTTTTGTCAGCGTATACTTTGCGAATATTTCCTCCAAATCTGTAGGTTGTCTGTTTACTCTCATTTCCTTTGCTGTGCATGAGATTTTCAATTTAATCAAGTCCCATTCATTTTTGTTGTTGCTATATTTGCCTTTGGGTCTTAGTCAAAAATTCTCTGCTTAGCCTGATATCTAGAAGAATTTTTCTTACATCTTGATCTTGAATGCTAGTTTCGTCAATAGGCCTATGCTCATGGAAGGTAATTGAATAAGTCAGGATAGACAAGTTTGTGCTCTAAAAAAAAAAATCACAAATCTCAGTGATTTCAAACACTAATAGTTCATTTGGACTATGGGTGATTCAAAGCAATGAGATGCTCCAACCTAGTGTCAAATAAAAAGAGATACTGAATATTAGAACTACATTGGTATAAAGGAGATTTCCTAGGTATAGACTAGAACATAAGCTTGGAAGAAAGGAGTGGTTTCTCCGTACTTGTCCCAGAACTTCTCTCATCCCTTCTGCAGAATCCACTTCATTAGCATTTGTGCAGAACATTCCAAAAGATTTAAAGCAGGGGTTCTCAACCTTCCTAATTCCACCACCCTTTAATACAGTTCCTCATGTTGTGATCCCCAACCATAAAATTATTTTCGTTGCTAATTCATAACCATAATTTTGCTGCTGTTATGAATCGTAATATAAATATCTGATATGCAGGATGTATTTAGGCCACCCCTGTGAAACGGTCGTTTGACCCCCAAAGGGGTCATGACCCATAGGTTGAGAATTGCTGATCTAAAGTTGAGGCTAAATTACTTCTGACATTACTGTATTCTGGTTTTCTATCAGATTTTCTTTTTCTATTAATGGTTTCAGTATAAAGAAAGAAAAGTCTCAATTTTAAATTACCATCAGACCTATATTATTAAATATGTATATGTATTTATATTAATCAAATCACATTTAAAATTCAAATTACTGCAGCCTGTTAAAAGGCCAGAAATACATAGAGTTGAAATATGGATTTATTTCGGGACTTTGGGTCAGTTTTATAAATTTTAAAATATGTTAAATTTTAGAACAGACTTATAAAATCTTTTTCCATAAAATGGTTTGCCAAAATTTATAGTTTTCAGTAGTAAATTTATATTGTTTATATACTGGCACTTTAAATCTCTTCTAATATAATTTTAAAGGAGGAGGAGGAATATAACTGAGTTAAAAGATTATCAATAGCAAATACATTGTCTTTGAGAAGTTTTGTAGTTTAATATTACCCAAACCCATCTGGTAACTTCTGGAATTTCATCATGTGTTGGAAGGATAAAGTGAATGTAGATGTAATCTTCGAGATTATAGAAAGGACTGGGAGAAGCCAGGAATGACTTCTGATGTGTTAACAGTTTTTACATCCTTATATATAAGCTTCATATCATTATCATTATAGAATAAATGATATGGTCGCACAAGATTTCCTGAAAGTGGGAAACATCTTTGTTGAGTTTCCTATATTTTCATCTTTAAAAGGGTTTTGTCTTTTCAAGCATTGTGCTCTAAACAATCTGAAAAACCCTGCACGCAACTGTGACTCTATGAAGGCACACTTGTTTTTGATATTGTTGTTGTTGTTGTTTCTTTAAATACTCCTGATCACACTGATTGCTGGTGATTAAAATTATAGCATCATTTAGTCTGAATACAACAAGTTGCTTTTTGATGGGGAGGGAATCAGAGCAAAATAAAGAGCATGCTAGGTCTTTGAACTACCTAGGATCCTTTCCAATTTGTACCCAGGCAATCTCCTTTCCAGACTTCCTTCCTCCTTTCTATCCTAGGTAGTTAGGTATTTTCCCTTCAGCTTTCATCGCACTCTGCAACATTGTCTAAGACTTCCTTGGCAAAACACAAACCAGTCATCTTATTTGGACAATGTGCTCCATTAGGACAAGGATGGTGACTGCTCATCCTCATACACTCAGAATAGTGCACCAAATGAAGTGAAGGAGGAATTGATTCACCAAAGGAACAGCCAACTGGCTTCAAGAATATTAAGGTGACCAGACGTCCTACTTTTGGCGGGACAGTCCCAATTTTTAACAATTTATCCCATATCCCAAGGCATTTTTAAAAAGTCCCGATTTTTGGAAAGAATGCATGACAAGCTAGGGAACAGCAGGAGAACGGGAAGGGAATATACGGTTTTCGGCTGCCATGTGGCTACTTTGCCAGGATATGCATTTTATATTATTTTTGTTAATTTTATAATGTTAAACTTTAATAATAACAAATAATTGTTGAGAACTGATTATTGAGAACCGCTTATCAAAGTTCGCATTGTTGATCAGTTGTTAGAATTCGAC
>CAUYQV010149405.1:0-14454 GCA_963574575.1 Galagoides demidoff
TGTGGTCCCAGCTACTTGGGAGGCAGAGGCAGGAGACTTGCTTGAGCCCAGGAGTTGGAGGTTGCTATGAGCTGTGATGCCATGGCACTCTACCCAGGGGGATAGCTTGAGGCTCTGCCTCAAAAAAAAAAAAAAAAAAGATTTTGATTAGAATTACACTGAACCTAGACATCAGTGTGGGGAGAATTGATGTGTTTCTAATATTGAATCTTTCAATATGTGAATATAGTATATCTATTATTTTAAACTTTCTTTAATTTTCTCCAATAATCTTTTGTATTTTCTAATGGTAGTCTTGAATATCATTATTAGTTTTAGGGCCACGTAGCTATTTATGGTTTTGTATATTATTGTAAGGGTAAATTAAAAAAAAATATTTTCCAATTGTTTATTGTTGATATATGGAAATACAATTGACTTTTACACATTAAATTATAGGCAAATAATTTTCTAACTCCCCTATGGTTTATTTCAGTTTATCAGTAATTCTTTTAGATTTTCTATAAACACAATTATGTTGTCTGTAAGTAATAATCATAACGATCTTTATGCCCTTATTGCTTTTTCTTGACTTAATGCATTGGCTAGGAGCTAGGTCCTTCAGTGTAATGCTAAACAGAAGTGATTGTAGGATGGCACCTGTGGCTCAAGGAGTAGGGCACCGACCCCATATACCAGAGGTGGCAGGTTCAAACCCAGCCCTGGTTAAAAAAAAAAAAAAAGAAGAAGAAGTGATTGTAGTGGGGATCTATGTCTCTTTCCTGATCTTAAGGGGAGACTTTATGTTTGCAATAAATTTATTTATTTATTTATTTTTTGGTAAATACTCTTTATCAGGTTAAGAAAATTCCTGTCTATTCTGAACTTACATGTTTATTTCTTAATCATATATGGCTGCAAAATTTTATAAGGTAAATTTTCTGAATCTATTGAGATAATATAATTTTTCCGATTTGTCTTGCTAGCATGGTGAATCACACTGTTTCAGTTTCTAGTATTAAAAAAACCTTACATTACTGAAATCAACTCAACTTGGTTGTGATATATTATCTATTTTTACACCTCAGAATTTGGTTTTCCAGCCTAGAAAAATAAATACTTCGAAGGGTGGATTAGGTGTTGGCATCACTGCAGAGCTTCTTAAAGGGAGTTCTTTGAAGGTGACCGTAGTGGTATTCAGTAGTGAAGGATGTAATACTTTTTCTGAGATAAGTTCGAGAACTTAGTTATCAGACTTCATGCAATGACAGCTTTGATGGCCATTTCAGAAAACGAGTTCTAAAATTCCTTTGAAGTGGGCACTAGGCACTGGCATGAGGGCACAGCTTCCCAGGGAATGTACTTCAAAGATGACCATAGTGATTTTGGGTAAGAGGTATGTAGGACTTCTGCTGGGAAGAGTTTGGGAAATTAATGGTCTGACCTCATGTATGTGTGTGTAAATTAAGTCAAAACTGCTAATCATATTGCTCAAACCTACCATATTCTAACTGATTATTTGCTTATTTTATTAGTAAATTGAGAGCTATATTAAAACATCTGTATATGACTGTGGACTTACCTTGTAATTCTGAAAACTGTTGCTTTATATATTCTGAATGATCTTATTTGATGCATAAAATTTACAATTATTACATGATTTGCTTATGAATGTAAACTTTTAGTATTTTTAACCTTTTTCTCATTAGTAATTCTTTCTTACCTCAAAATCTACATTGATTTAATATAGTTATATGAGCTTTTAAAAATTTCATGTTTACATAGTATATATACTCTGTTCCATTCTTTTTTTCTTTTTTTTTTTTTTTTTTTGAGACAGAGTCTCACTATATCACCCTTGGTAGAGTTCCACAGCATATATACATATGGATAGATATATATCCATGTTGACAATCTTTGCCTTTTTTTTTTAGGCCAGGGCCAGGTTTGAACCCACCACCTCCGGCATATGGGGGTCGGCGCCCTACTCTTTGAGCCACAGGCACCACCCAACAATCTTTGCCTTTTAATTGGCACATTTAGTCCATTTATATTTGATCAACTACAGATGTATTTGGGTTGAAATCTATGGTTTTATTCACCATTCTTTCATTTGTTCCTATCCTATTTTTTTTCTTTCCTTTTTTTGGAGGGGGTTATTTAGATTAAGTATGTTTTATTATTCTATTTATCTACTAATTTGTAAGTTATACACTCTTTTGCTCTTTCTTTAGAGTTTATTCTGGAACAATTTTTGTCAGCAGTGGCTTTATTTTTCTTGCATTTGCAATTTTCTATCTGAGATCATTTTCCTTTTCTTTAAACACCCTTTAGTGTGTTTCCTTTAGTATAAGCATCATTTACACTATAGTGAAAATCTGCTGGTGATGAATACACTCGGGTTTTGTTTACCTAAAATGTTTTTATTTAGCTTATATTCTTTTCTTCAAGTCTCAATAGAACATGTTAATAAATGTAATCTGAACAAATGTAAAGAAAGAAAGTGTCAATAAAATTAAAGTTAGAATGAGATATTAGCTTGAAGCTTGAGATATTCTTGAAGACTGTTTTGAATATTTGCCATTCTGCTTTGGCAAATATTTTCTTTCAGCAATTTCCAGATGTCATTCTGTTGTCTTTTATCTTCCATTATTTCTGTTTAGGAGTCCATTGTAAGTATTATTGTTACTCTTTTAAAATAGACTTTTTAAATGACTGTTTTAATATTTTTCTCTTTATCTTTGGTTTTCATCAGTATAATATTACTGGTGTAATTTTTTTCTTTGTTCTAGGTCCTGAGAGTGTAATATTGGCCTAAATTTAGGGATATTTTTAGTATCTTAAACTCTGGCATAAGCATCATAGGGCTTATTTGAATCTGTGACCTAATGTCTTGTTAGTTTTAGAAAGTTCTTTGTCATCATTTCTTCAAATCATGCTTCTTCCCTTTTCTCTCTCCTTCTAGGATGTCAATTATAATTTTTTTTCTAGGATGTATTGCTTTATTGTCTCTATTCTCTCTCTCTCCCCTTCATTCTGTTTTCTTTAACCTATTTTCCATTTCACTAATTCTCTCTTCAATTTTGTCTAATCTTTTTTTTTTAAATCTATCCATTGTGTTCTTAATTTTTTTTAATTGTATATTTTAGTTATACATTTTGGTTGCTTTTAAAATATGCTATATCTTCTCTGTTTAAAAAATGCTTTCGAGTTCATTATAAAAAGTTTTGTCTTACCTTTTTCTTTTCTTTTTCTTTCTTTCTTTTTTTTTTTTTGTAGTTCTTGACTGGGGCTGGGTTTGAACCCACCACCTCCAGTATATGGGGCCCGCACCCTACTCCTTTGAGCCACAGGCACCGCCCCTGTTTTCTTCATAATCACAGTGAGCACAGTTATTTTAAAGTCTGTGTTTAATACTATTTTTTCTCTCCAGAACAAATGTTTTGCCTTTTACTAAAGAGTTCCATGGAGGGCCGGCTGCTGTGGCTCATGCCTGTAATCCCAGCAATGTGGGAGGCTAAGGAGGGAGAATTGCTTGGGCTCAGGAGTTTGAGACTTGCCTGAATGAGAGTGAGAACCCCCCAACTCCTAAAAAAATGGAAATACCCAGCTAGGCGCCATGGCGAGCACCTGTAATCCCAGTGGCTTCCAGAAGCTGAGGCAGTGGGATGCCCATAGCCCAAGTCTGAGGTTGCAGTGAGCTATGATGCTCAGGGGCATAGGGTGGGACTCTGTCTCAACAAAAAAAAAAAAAAGAAGAAGAAGAAGAAGAAGAAGAGTTCCATGGAGAGAAGTAGTATGAATTGGTAACTAAGTTTTTTGAAGTCTTGCTTAGGTAAGGCTAAATTTAAAAAAAAGTTTATATCTAGGCCAGATGCCGTGGCTCACACTTATAATCCCAGAATTTGGGGAGACCAAGGTAGGAGGATCACTTGAGGCCAGGAGTTTGAGGCTAGACTGAGCAATGTAGTGAGAACATGCCTCTATAAAAACTTTTAAAATTATCCAGGTGTGGTGACACATACTTACAGTCTTAGCTACTTGGAAAACTGAGATGGGAGGATTGTTTGAGTTCAGGAGTGCAAGGTTATAGTGAGTTATGAAGATGCCACTGGAACTCCAGCCTAGGCAGAAAAATAAAAATAAAATAAAAAGTCTGTGTCTAGTAACTTTAATATCTGGAGTTGTTATATGTTTGTTTCTATTATTTTCATCTCTTTAGCGCTCATTCATGTTTTCTTATCTGCTTTTGTGTTTGATGATGACGATGATTGTGGATAGATTTGATATTTGGAAAAAATGACTTGGGGAAATAATTTGAAGCCTAAAATTATGGTTGTTTTCCATTGGGAAGGTGACATGACAGGTCCCATTTCTTCTGCCTGGAGAGCATGTTCCCCAAGCAGGAGGATCAGCAAAGTAAGGAAGAGAGACATTGCTCTGCCCATTATCTTCCTGTATGAGGGACTAGGAAATTCTTGACCAATTACTTTGTTTTCAGACAATGTTTATTACCCTTATATGAATTAGGTTCCGCTATCTTTGAAAATGTTGCAGAGGGTATGACCTGAAAAAAAAAGGCAAAAATGTTTTCTGTTTCCCCAACTTTTGGGGAACTGAAACCTGCATCCCTGCCTTGGGCCAGTGTCAGGAGGGGCAGAGAAGGTCTCTTGTTCTCTGAGCCACAGGAGGTAGTTCAAGGGAATCATCTGGGCAGAGGTCACAAGGTCTTCTTAGTTGAAGATGGGATGGGCGGAGGTCGCGAGATCCTCTTAGCTGAAGATGGGATTATTCTGGGTAGAGGTTATAAGACTTCTGCAGAGACTACACGATTGTCTTGGCCCGAAATGGGATTATGGGATTAGAAGCTTCAAAAGCTTTGTGCTTCTGCTCAGAAGCAGGAATTTGGATTTTGAGACCATTGTCCACCATTTCCCTCCTTTTCCAGCAAAGTAATAAACTTCTCTTTCTTTCTCCTCAAATTGCTTGTCCCTCTTATTCCAATGCTGGGGGACAAGTTCCAAACTTTCAGTAACAAGATTGCATTACATCTATGGAAAGTATAGGTATTCTGTCCAGGTCTAAAATCTTGCCCGTGGTAAGACTTTGAAAGAGACCGTACTTCAAGTGCCAAGGCCCCCCCTGGTCTGTCCGCGGGGGAACCCCGGGTGTCACTGCAGACTGAGTCAGTCCGATGGTTGGGTTTCTAGTTCAGAGACCATGATATGCTATGTCCTAGTGGGTGCAAAAATAACTCCCAGAAAAGACAAACATTTTGAGGAGGAAACGTTTTTTTTCCTAAAGAGGAACAGAGAGAAAAAGAGGGAGTGACTATGTCTGAAGAAGGGAGGGAAGGAAAGACACCTTGAGGCCGGGAGCTCAGCTAGGAAGAGTTTATCCTATTTTCTCTTCCTCGGATTCCTTTCAGTTCTGGAAACATTCATATTTCATATTCACTTTGAAACACTTCTTCTTACCTTCATTTTTTCTATTTCCCACATACCTTCAGTAATGTCTATTACATAAACAGCAGCCTGTATGTTGGTAACATACTGTACATGTGCTGGGGGGAGTTAGGGAGGGCAGAGGCGGGGTGGGGGGGGTCCGCCCCAGGATCATTCCGCCCCCAGACAGCAGCAGCGCTGTGCCGAGCGAGGCCAGCACCCCGGCCTTACAGATGACAGCGGCAGGACTAACGAGCCTTGACCTCTGCCTATTCCTCCCAACCCCTGGATAGACTAGAGGAAGATGCTCTTTGAAGAGGGAAAGCAGATGCTGTGTTACGCTGAATGCTTACTCAGAAATACCCACGTTTCTTGCAACTTCACGTTCAGGCGGAATAAAGGGTGGGAGGATCTGGCAGCGCCGTGATTCAGGTGAAGCAAATGAGGTGAGTCGTGCAAGTGCTGCATGGCCCAGCCCTGCCTGTGTTTAAAAAAAAATGTTTTTTCATCATGGATTTTGTGTATTCATCTTGAATTTTCTAAATGTTGCATGCAAATTTCATTCATTTTGATAACTGAGAGTTGTCTTTGGTTGCCTACTTAAATTTTGGGTCCCAGGCAAGTGCCTTATTGCTTCACGCTAATCCTGGCCAGTCTCTCCCTCTCTCTCTCACACACACACTTTGTCCCCTCGGCTCCGTCTGTACAAAACACATTGCAGCTCTTTGAGTGCCTTATACTTTGATACCAACTGCATCCCCTGCTCACAAGGCCATTTTCTCTTTCTCTCCCATCTGCCTGTCAAACTCCCAAGTCAACTTTCAAGGCTCGAACATCAGCATTAGTGATCTCCCTAGAGAGACTTAACCCCTATATCCCCTGAATTATTTCTCCCCCCTGTGTAGACCTCCTTCACTGAACTCCTCACACTGGATTTTAATTTTCATGTGTCCATCTTCCCCACTAGAGTGAGTGGTGTTTGAGGGCAGGAATCTTGTCTTTTTGATACCTTTTGATTTCTGGTGGCTGGCACATAGTAGGTGCTCAAGAAAACGTGTGTTTAATGCTGAATGAAGACAAGGCATTGCCCCCATTTTATGGAAAAGGGTTGGGATGGTTTGCTCAAGGTTACACTGGGTCGCCTTGGCCTCCAGGCTAGATCTTCAGATGCCCAAGGCCAGTGATGTTTGCACTACCCAGAATAAACAGCCCTCTTTGTAGAGGGCCAGCTCCTAAGTTTTGCAAAAAGCACCATGAGACTGCTCCAGCCCTGGCCCACCTTGGGCATCACCCCAAGGCCCCTCCCCTTTGTCTTCCTCCCTCTGAGGAGGCTGGCTCATCTGGATTCCAAGCAAAGTTCCTGGACCCTGGTCTTGCTGACCCTGACTGCCAGCAGCCTCTGATTGCCACAGCAAATTTTGCTGGGGTCAAAGGCATCTCCCCATCTCCAGAGTGCAGAGCTGAGTCTGGCCAGCAGCTCTGGGAACGGTCACCCAACGTACTGAGGCTTTGCCCTTAGAGGGGAGATTTTGCAGCATGAAACAATCTGTTCTTCACAAGACATTTTTCTGGAAAGCCTTAGGTCTTGAAAGGGAGCCGCTTAGGCAGTCAGAAAGAAGGGTTTTTTTTTTTTTGGTTCCCCCCTCCTTTTCTTTTTGTAACCTTCTGCTTCTGACTCCGCCAGCCTGTGTCTCTCTCTCACCCCTGGAGTTTTCTTTTCAATACTGGTCATTCGTGGAGTCGGCTCTGCCCTCTCCGCTTGCGACTGGTGGGAGAGCAGAGCCGCCTCCCTCTAACGAGGGGCCCTCCAGGCCGCGCTGCCTTCGTTTTTGATACCTGGGGAGAGGATGTACAGGCAAGGGGCAATTGGATCAGAAAGGCCCCACTGAACAGACATCACAGCCAAGCTCAAAGAGAGCAGGAAGTGGAACAAAGAACAAAAACATTTACAGAAGTGCTTCAGTGTAAGGGGAAAAAGTACTAGCAACTCTAACAAGGTCAATGGTGAGGGAAAAAAAAAATTTTTTTTTTGAAAGGAATTGCTGAGGAAAAAATGAAAGAGAAACCTTAAAAAGCGGCTGAGGACTCCGAGTAGGTCCTGCTGGTCGGCTCCTGGAACGTTTTCCTTGATATCTTCCCATGAAGCACTATTTCTACAAGACTTCAATATGTTGGAAAAGTTTATGCAACTGGCTAGAAGGAGGGTTAGAAGTTGTGAGTCACCATCATCGGCTCTCTGTGTGTTTGCTTTCAACGCCGGCTTCCTGTGGGACCACATAAATGGAGCCTTTTTGGTTCTTTGGCGTGTGCTGGGGTGGGCCGGGTGGGGGTGTCTGACCAACCTATAATAAGGGTGTGTAGGGTACTGGGCCCCCATGGCTACTAAGAACAGAACAACTGGTCTCCGATGTCCAAGAATAGCGGGAGGGCCTTTGGGCAAGTTTCTCCAATACCCTGGACCTCAGCTTCTTTTCCTGTAAATTGGGTGAAGTCTTTTGACATGATTATTTGGGGGTTTATGATAGCTACGCGGCATGCAAAAGGAGCTTCGTGAATAGTTGCCATTCTTTTTATCTGGTAACTTATCACCCAGAACGGGAATGTGAAAATCGAACTTCCCAGATCTTGGGCTTGTGAGCTAATAGAATGGGCTCTTAGGAAGAAGCATCCTTCCCCGGATGGTTTTAATGGGACCGGCAGCCATCCGTCTTAGATGTGCGGCTAAATTTCATCTCATTGGGTGGATTACCGTGGCAGATATCTTAATCTTGCTTCCTCTTGCAACCCAGTGAGTTTTAGGGTTGCTTCTCTTTGTTTTCTGTTAGGTATATTTTGTTTATTTATTTTTGCCGTTTTTTTGGCCGGGGCCAGGTTTGAATCCACCACATCTGGTATATGGGGCTGCCGCCCTACTCCTCTGAGCCATAGGCGCCGCCCTGTTAGGTGTATTTTATAATGCAATTTATGTGAACATCAGCCTCCCAAGATATTTGGAAAGCAGGGCCTCCACATGCATAATGACATAAAGGCTATTTACTTCCTTCAAATATACCCCATACCTGTCTAGTCCTTATTCTGGGTTGTCACTCTTTATTATATGCCAGAATCTAAGTCCACGACAGTGGGGATGCTTTGTCAAATACAGTTGTTGTTTTTTTTTTTTTATTTTAGAAGATTTTTAGACTTACAGAAAAGTTGCAGAGATGGTAGAGTTTTCCATGCACCCCCACGTCCGCTATTGTTAACTTTGTATATTATGACATCATGTTTGTCACAGCTGAGGAAATGACACGGGTGCCTCTATTAACCAAACTGAACACTTCATTCGGATGTCACTAATCTTCCCCTCAGTCCTTTTTCTCTTCCAGGGTCCCATCCAGGATTCTATGTCACCGTTAGTTGTCACATGTCCTTTGTTTCCTCTGCAACAGTTTCTCAGACTTTCCTTGTTTTTGATAATGACAGTTTTGAGAAGTACCGGCTAGGCATTTTGAAGAATGTCCCTCTGCAGGGGGTACATCTGATGTGTTTTTAACAGTTAGACAGGAGCTACAGGTTTTGAGAAGGACGAGCATAGAGGTACAGGGCCTTTTCTCAGCCTTCATACCAAGAGTCACTCTATCCACACGCCTTATCACTGACAACGTTGATCTTGATCTCCTGGTCAAGGTCGTGTTTGCTGCCTTGGCCAGGTTTTGCCTCTGTGAAGTTACATTTCCCCCACTTTCCGATAGCCTGCTTATGGACCAAGTCACCAAACACAGGCATTATGGGTTGAATATATTCTCCCCAGCCTCCCATTTTGAAATCCTAACTTCCAGTATCTCAGAATGTGACCATATTTAAGGTAAAGTCTTAAAAGAGGTAATTAAGGTACAGTGAGTTCTTCAAGGTGGGCCCTCATGCAAGATGACTAAGTGTCCTTAGAAGATGGAGGGGTTTAGGCATGGCATGCCTAGACAGAAAGAGCCAGGGAGAAAGAGCCGGGGAGAAGACAGCTGTCTGCAAGGCGAGGTGACAGGCCCCAGAAGAAACCAACCCGTCAACACTTTGATCTTTTGATCTTCCATGCCCCAGAACGGCAAGAAAATAAATCTCTGTTGTTTAAACCGTCCAGCCTGTGGCCTCTTGTTATGGCAGCCCCAGGAAACCAAAGCAGGAGGCCACATTCCCTGATGGTAAAGAACCTACATAAATTATTTGAAATCATTCTATATGGGTTCTTTTTCCCATTCAATTATTTATTCGATCATTTTTATATCTGGAGGGACTGGTACCTATTTATTTTACACCCAGGACTATAATGCAATGCTGTTGTTATCTTGTCACTCACCTTGGTTATGAGGGGCACTTCCAGGTTGTCACCTCCACACCTGTGACTTGCCCCCAGTGTTTTGTTCTTTGAGCATTTTCCTACTTTCAGCCACTATAAAGATCCTACACACTCACCTTGTATATTCTGCATCCAAACCCTAGAAACAGCCATTTCTCCAAGGCGCCCTGGTTCTTTTTATTAGAGAATGGTAATAGAAGGGAAGGGCTTTAGTGTGTGCATGGCTCCTGCCGTGTCATTGCTGCTAGGCCCCGTGAAGGCAGAGTTTCTCCCTGTTCTGTGACTCCCAAACACTCTAGTACTATCAAAGAACATTTGCTGAACAAGCATCAGGTCTGTTGAATAAATCAATGAGTAAATAATCTTCAGAACAACGCTATAAAAATTGGGGTTTTTCTTATTGTCATTTTGTAAATGAAGTTGCAGGGTCCGAAGCTTGAGAAACTTGCTGAGGTCATTCAGGTAGAACTGGCAGAGCAGGGATTTAAAACGCATCTGACTTCAAAGCCACCAATTTTTTGTTATTTGTCCATTTAAGTGAACGGCCTGTTCTCTTGGTTTAGTCTTGTGGTAGCCTGAGGATCTTTGAGTAACAGCACAAAGACTCATCTTCTTGGAGTCATGTCGCGTAGCGGGATGGAAAAGCCTGGAGGATGAAATCAAACAGACCTGGATTCAATCTGGGCCCTGTCTCTTAGTAACTGCGCGACCCTGGGCCAATTGGCTTCTCTTCTTTGTGCCTCAGTTTCCTTAACTGTAATAGGTAGCCAATAACAGTAATAGGTAGCCAATAACAGTATCTGCTTCACAAAATTGTTGTAAATATGGAAAACAACATCTGTGATCTAAAGACGTCGCCTTTCCCCCCACCTAAAGCATTTTGCTACCCATCATATACTTCTTCCTTTTTGTTTTGAAAGACAGAATCTTACTTTGTTATCCTGTCTAGAGTGCCATGGCATCATAGCTCACAGCAACCTCAAAGTCTTGGGCTTGAGCAACCCTCTTGCCTTAGCCTCTTGAGACTACAGCTCCAGCCTCCTGGAACTATAGGTATGTTCCACTATACCCGGCTAGTTTTTCTATTTTTAGTAGAGACAGGGTCTCACTCTTGCTCAAGCTGGTCTTGAACTCTTGAGCTCAAGCAATCTACCTGCCTCAGCCTCTCAGAGGGCTAGGATGACAGGTGCAAGGCACTGTACCTGGCCCACATACTCTTCTTCCAAGAGGTAAACTCTGTGACTTCCCTAAGCCTAAAGAAAATTATGTTTCTCTGTTACTGAATGAGCTGAAAAAAGACACACACACACACACAATATTGAAGAAATAATGTTTGGCCTAACTACCTACAAAGGCTATACTCCTCTGCAGCAGTGAATCTCAGTCAGCTGCCAAAAATTAGGGGTGTAGAGTTATATTTGCAAGAGATCCGGTGGCTCTGTGAATAGACTACATAGATACTATGTCCTGTTTATATATTCCATACTGCTTTTTCAATTATAGGTGGATGATATTATGGTTAATAAAATGTAATTCATACAAACATATTAAGTTAGAATGTTGGGTATCTCAGACTCTTAATTATTATCATCACTATCATTGTTACTGTACTTAGTGGCAGGAAAATTAACTAGATTTACTTATCAAAGTCCCTTGTAGTCCTGGATATTGGATTCTGACTCAGCATAAAATTTATACCCAAATAATCAACTTTTACAAGTTTTCCTAATGGTTTGAGTAGCTTTATTTGGAGTCTTTAAGAGTTTTTCTCTATGGAAAATTGCATCTTTACTATTTGCTCTCTTTCAACTTTTACCACTCATTTATTTTTCTTGTCTTATTTCATTGACTAGGATCACCTAGCAATGTTGAACAGATGCATGGAGCAGTGATAGAGACTATATGTATGTATGATGTTTCTGACTCTAAGGGAAACCTTGTAATGTTTCTCCATTAGGTATGAAATTTATTTAAACTATTTGGTGAGGGAGTTCCTTTATATTTCTGATTTGTTAGGTGTTAGATTTATTGAATATTTTACTTTACATGTACTAAGATAATCATATGGTCATAGTATAAATCTGTTGATGTGCTGAATCATGTACCTAGATTCTCTAAAGCTAATGAGAAACACATTCCTAGGATACTCTCTAGGCCAAGTAAGCCTTTCCACTTAGCCTTTATTGTTTTTTAATGTATTTCTGGATTTGATATGCTGCATATATTTTTACCATCCACAGCAATTCACTCTTATGTTTTATTCTACTAAATGCCTTGCTAGAAACTTACTGAGGTATAACCAACATACAACAGACTGCACACATTTAAAGTATATAATTTGATAGGTCTTGACATTGCAAAATTGTCACTACAATCAAGGTAATGAACATGCCCATCACCCCCAAAAGTTTTCTTATTTCCTTCATATTTTATCTGTTCTTCCTCTATGCCCCTTCCCTGAAGAGTCTCCAAGCCATTATTGATCTGCTTTTTGTCACTATATATTAATTTGCATTTCCTAGAATTTTAGAGACATAAAATCGTATAGTACTATTTTTTGTTTGAATTTTCGCATATCATAAACATTTTAATGATGGTTCTTTTTTTTTTTTTTTGAGACAGAGTCTCCCTTTGTTACCCTTGTTAGAGTACCCTAATGTCATAGCTCAGAGCAATCTCAAACTTTTGTTCTCAGGTGATTCTCTTTCCTCACCCTCCTGAGTAGCTGGGACTATAGGCACCCACCACAGCACCCAGCTATTTTTAGAAATAAGGTCTCTCTCTTGCTCAGGCTGGTCTGGAACTCCTGAGCTCAAGTGATCCACCCGCCTCAACCTCCCAGAGTGCTAGGATTACAGGCATTAGCCTGTAATTGCAAACTATTTTCCAAGGTAGTGCAGTGTGCCGCTTTACGTTTTCGTCAGAAGAATACCAGAGATTCAGTTCCTCCACATTCTTGCCAATACGTGACATGGCCAGCCAATTAGACATTATTTCCTAATTTTAGCCTCTAATAGTTATGTAGCTATATCTCATCTTTCAAAAATATTAATTAAAAGATTATTAATAAGATCAGCATAAGGGTGCATATGACCAGGTTTACATTTTTTGTTTGGTAGGTAGAGTCCCAGTTGTAGTTGAGCCCTTCACCTAGGAGATGTGCCATATACCCCTACACTGTGCCTGTTAGTTGAGAGCTTATCAAGCCCCTTCCTTCCTCACTCTGGTTTTAATTTGAATTAATTTTCATTAATGCTAAGGATCTTCTTAGGTGCTTTTAAAAAACTTTTGGCCATGTTTGTTGGGTTGGTATTCACTTTCAACATATTAAGGGGGGACAAACATTTTTGTTACAAGGACACCTTATACATATAATGTCAGAGCTTTGGTGTGCCCATCGGAATAGGGTTCATTGTCCCCAACAGGTAACTCCCTCACCTTTCCCCCCTCTTGGTTTCTAATGTCCTTTATATCTCTTTTTGCCCATGTGTATGGTGTTGGGTTTTCCATTCCAGAGATACATCGTGTTGAAGAGGCTATCCTTTCCCCCACTTTATGTTCTTGGCATCTTTGTCAATGGTAAGTTCACTATAGATGTGTGGATTTATTTCTGGTTTCTCTATTTTGTTCTGTTTGATCTATATGTCTGTTTTTATGCCAGTATCATGCTGTTTTTGTTACTACAGATCTGATCTACAATATAAGGTTGGGTAATGCAATTCCTCAAGTTTCATTCTTTTTGCTCAGAATTCCTTTGGCTACTCTAGGTCCTTTGCAGTTGCATAGAAATATTTGGATGATTTTTTTCTATTTAGGTGGAGAACATCATTGGCATTTTGTTGGGGATAGCACTGAATATGTATATTTCTTTGGTTAGTGTGGACATTTCAACAATAGTGATTCTTCTTCCAATTCACAAGCATGGAATATCTTTCCATTTTTTTGTGTCCCCTTCAATTTCTTTCATCATTGTTTTATACTTTTCATTATAGAGATCTTTCACTTGTTTGATTAAATTTGTTCCTAGGTATTTTATTTTATTCGTAGCTATTATAAATGGGATTGCTTTCTTGGTTTCTTTTTCAGATTGTTCATCAGTTCTGATAGGTTTTTTGTGATATAAAATCATATTGTCTACAAAGAAAATTTGACTTCTCCTTTTCCCAGTTGGATGCCCTTTGTGTCATTCTCTTGTTTGACTACTCTAACTAGAATTTCTAGGACTATGAAGTGAGTAACAGTGGTGAAGGTGGGCACCTTTGTCTTGTCTAGATCATAGAGGAAAGGCTTTCAGTTTCTCCCTTGTCAGTATGGTATTCCCTGTGGGGCTGTCATACACATATATGTGGCTTCTACTATGTTATGAGGTAAGTTCCTTCTGTACCCAGTTATCTGAGAGTTTTTATCACAAAGGATTTTGAATTTTATCAAATGCTTTTTGAGCATCAATTAAAATAATCATATGGTTTGTACTTTGTTTTGTTTATATGCTGTATCACATCAATCAATTTGTATATGTTGAACCATTCATGTGTCCTTGTTGAGTTGGACTTGCTAGTATTTTTTTTTTTTTTTGAGACGGAGCCTCAAGCTATCCCCCTGGGTAGAGTGCCATGGCATCACAGCTCATAGCAACCTCCAACTCCTGGGCTCAAGCGAGTCTCCTGCCTCAGCCTCCCAAGTAGCTGGGACCACAGG
>CAUYQV010149406.1:0-14882 GCA_963574575.1 Galagoides demidoff
TGTTGTTTGGCAGGCCCGGGCTGGATTCGAACCCACCACCTTAGGTGTACGTGGCTGGCGCCTTAGCCACTTGAGCCACAGGCGCCGAGCCTGTAAGGTGGCATCTTATGAATTCTTCTAGAATTCTTTTCTTAGAGATCATGAGAATTAAACTGTAATCTCTTTCCTACTCTTCAATGGTTCTCCACCTGCCCAGCTATTTATGAAGTTATTAATGTTATGGAGACATTTTTATTTCTTTCAATTATGTACTTAACAATGTGTTTGAACAGGTAATTCATAAATATGGCTTTAAAAAACTCTCATGTATAAAAGTCAGTGAAAAGTTGATCTCTTTCTTGCTCCTAATCCCTGTGCTCATCTCTCAGAGGCCACCATGGTGACTGATTTCTTATGCAGCCTACTATGAACAGTCCCACCATATTCAACATCTATACGTGCCTGTCCTTAGTGATACTTATTTCTGTAATCTAAATGTATAAACTTACTTGGAGTATTTACATAAAGATAGTTGATCATGAATTTAGGCCAACATTTGAAATCTGCTAAAAGTATTTTTTAAAATTCGAATGTGTTAGGTTTCTCTGTCCATCCCTAATCTCTTGTTGTTTCAGTAAATGTCATTGAGTTGTAGGTAATTACCTGGAGATTCCTTAACAGACTTTGAATGGGAGTTACGAATTGCAATAAATGGTTAAAAGTGGAAGAATAGTTAACAGTTACAGTGTTTTTCTAAATTCCAGAACACTAATTTTGTTGAATGACTCAGGTAACTAGGCAATCATTCACTGAATGCTCTCTATAAACTAAGCAACCTTGTTAGGGTTTCTCACATATATATCTGACCTGTGTAATAACCCTGCCTAGTAGGTTTTATCATTTCAAATCTGTAGATGATGATTTCATAGAAAAATTGTCTGTTCAGTCAAGAGGTAGAATATAATTTAGGGTAATTAAGATTGAAGTCCCCTGGTTTGGCACCCGTAGCACAATGGTTATGGTGCCAGCCACATATACTGAAAGTGGCGGGTTCGACCCAGCCTGGGCCAGCTAAACAACAATGACAACTGGAACAAAAAATAGCTGGCGTTGTGGCGGGAGTAGTCTCAGCTGCTTGGGAGGCTGAGGCAAGGGAATTGCTTAAACCCAAGAGTTTCAGGTTGCTGTGAGCTGTGACTCCATGGCACTCTACCAAGTGTGACATAATGAGACTCTGTCCCAAAAAAAAAAAAAAAAAGATTGAAGTCCTATTTCATGGTTTTCCCCCCCTCCTACTTCAAGGTTCATGCATACTTTTACTAGTTTCCACAGCAGCTGAAGAATAGCCTATTTCTTTTCTTTTCTTTTTAAGGAATCTTTAAAAATTTTCAATAGGATGAGGGAGTGGATACAAGTATTTACTGTTACGTGGAAGAACTGCATAATGCTAATCAGGACTTGGAGTGTATCTATCACCAGAATGGTGCATTTTACCTGAGAGGTAATTTTTTTTTTTTTTTGAGACAGAGTCTCATTATGTCACTGTCAGTAGAGTGCTGTAGCATTATAGCTCACAGCAACCTCAAACTCTTGGGCTTAAGTGATTCTCTTGCCTCAGCCTTCCAAATAGCTGGGACTCCAGGCACCCACCACAATGCCCAGATTTTTTTTGTTGTTGTTGTAGTTGTCATTGTTCTTTAGCAGGTCCTGGCTGAGTTTGAACCCACCAGCCCCAGTGTATGTGGCTGGTGCTGTAATCACTGAGCTACAGGTGGTAAGCCGAGGGGAAATTTTTTATCCTTTACTTCCCCTCTACCTTCCCCCTTCTTAGTTTCCAACATCCATTACACTATTTTATGATCATGTGTACCCACTGTTAGCTCCCACTTAGAAGTGAAAATGTGTGGTGTTTGTTTTTCCTTTTTTGAGATACTTTACTTAGGATAATGATCTCTAGTTCTATCCAAGTTGCTGCAAAAGACATAATTTCATTCCTTTTTATGGCTGAGTAGTATTCTATGGTATGTATATATACATATACACACACACAGAGCACATTTTCTTTATTCACTCATCAGTTGATGGACACTTAGGTTGATTCCATATCTTTGTGATTTTAAATTGTGCTGTGATAAACATTTAAATGCAGGTGTCTTTTTTGTATAATGAGTTTTTTCCTTTGGTAGATACCTAATAGTTGTATTTCTGGATGGAATGATAGGTCTACTTTTAGTTCTTTGAGAAATCTGCATACTGTCCTCTATCTAGGTTGTACTTTACATTCTTACCAAAGGGTATAACCATTGTCTTTTCACCACCATCTGTTCCACCATCTATTGTTTTTTGACTTATGGACATTCTGACAGGAGTAAGGTGTTATCTCATTGTGCTTTTAATTTACATTTCCCTGATGGTTAATAATGTTGAGCATTTTGTTAACTATTTGTATATATTCCTTTGAAAAAAAAATCTGTTCATGTTTTTTGTCTACCTTTTGATGGTCAGTCCTTTGTCAAATGTATAGTTTGTAAATATTTTCTTCCATTCTGTAAGTTGTCTATTTACTTTGTTGATTATTTCAGTTGCTTTGCAGAAACTTTTTAGTTTAATTAAATCCCATTTATTTGTTTTCTTTTCTTTTTATTTTTTTTTTGGAGACGGAACCTCAAGCTATCCCCCTGGGTAGAGTGCCATGCCATCACAGCTCACAGCAACCTCCAACTCCTAGGCTCAAGAGAGTCTCCTGCCTCCACCTCCCAAGTAGCTGGGACCACAGGTGCCCGCCACAACGCCCCACCATTTTTTGGTTGCAGCCATCATTGTTGTTTGGCGGGCCCGGGCTGGGGATTTGAATCTGCCACCTTAGGTGTACGTGGCTGGTGCCTTAGCCGATTGAGCCACAGGCGCTGAGCCCCATTTATTTGTTTTCATTGATGCTACATTTGCTTTTGGGGACTTAGTCATAAACTTTGCATATACCAGTGTCCAGAAGAGTTTTTATTATATTTTTCTTAGAATTTTAATAGTTTCAGATATTACATTTAAGTCTTTAATCCATCTTGAGTTACTACTTTTTGTATATGGTGAGAGTTAGGGATCCAGCTTCATTCTTATGCATTGAAGACCAGCTTATTTCGTGTGGGAAAGCCAACATGCAGTCAAAACTTAATGGATAGTATTCTGAGTTTTAAATAAAGATATGCAGTGGAGGAGGGAGATTTGAGGCCATCTGTCCTCCCCCCTCCCAGCTGATGCATCTCCGGCAGTAAAACCTTTACTCCTTGACAATCCTCCATTTCTCAGTAATTGTCTTTCTGTGTGGTGAGCAACTTGAACCCCTTCTCCCCCCAGTGGATTTGTTAACAAAGATATCTTGAGGCCAGGAGCTTGAGATTAGCCTGAGTGAAATAGCAAGATCCTTCCCCTCAAAAAAGATATGCAGTGGGGGAAACATGAAATTGAATATTGTCATCCCTTGTTACTTGCAGAACATAAGATCCGCAATCTGCCATGGATACCAAATTCCATGGTTGCCCAAGTTCTCCATATAGAATGATATAGTATTTGCCTATAACCTATTCACATCCTCCCATATACTTTAAATCATTTCTAGATTATTTATAATAGCTGATACAATGTAAATGCTATGTAAATATTTCTTATAATGTATTGCCTTTTAAATTTATGTTATTTTAATTGTATTGTTATTTTTATTGTTTTTAAAAAATATTCTTGATTGTGTTTGGTTGATTCCACAGATGCAAAATCTGTGAGTGCAGAGGGCCAGCTGTGTAGAAGAAATCATGTGCTTCTTCTAGCTGTCATACTCTACTCCTGCCCACTTCTGCCTGATATTTTCACCTTAAAGCTGTTACTTGGGTTTGGTTAAGGACATATTTTGGGCCCTTCTGGTTCTGGTTGAAGTAAATTTTTATCTAGATAATAAAGAGATATATACTTTTGAGCCACTTTGCACAAGATTGTTAGAGGAGGCAGATTCCAACCTGGGTAGGTTTCCTACTGGTCAACTCCAGGTGATAGTAGAAAATCTGGCTCTCTTGTTCTTACTTCCTCTTGAAAAGTGGCTTGATTTAAAAAACAGATTTAAGAAACATTTACTGGTTATAAATTCTAGGCTCTGAGTTGCATAGAATCTATATTTGTTAACTTTTAATTTTCATGTAATTTGAGACTTATAAGAATATGATAAAAATAGTTTGGAGAGAGCAAAATGGTAGATTAGGAGATCCTGGGCAACCCTCTCACCTAAAGGAATGATCAAATCAACTGTTAACAGAAGAAAATATGTTTGGGAAGATCTTGAAGCATGATTAGGAGGCTACTGATAGAGTAGCATAGAGAATGGGGATGGCCACAGAGAATTGGTTTTATTTTTGCAATGTTAAATTTGATCAGTTTGGTTAAAGTGATGCCCCTTCTTTATTTTAAAGTGCCCATCAACCCAAGAATGGATTAATAAACTGTGGTATTGGTATATGTGTACCATGGAATACTATTCATCCTGTTAGGTTTCTACACTGAAAAGTTACTATGTTTTCTCTTTGTACTTAGGAAGTGTTTTGTAGGGAGACATTTTAAGAGTATAAGCTTAGCCAACTTAGGTTTTGACTTATGTCTACTTTCCAGCCTCAGCCAAAACAGTTCCACATTGGGTATTGGGGCCAAAGCCTAAGAATAATCTTTGGTTGTCCTCTGTGAATATATTGTCCAAGTATTTTGTTGGAGAGAATTAGCTGGCTTAGGACAGGGTTTGAGTGTTTCAAAGCCCTGTGGTCTCCCATAGTCTCACCACCCCTTTTAATTCTCAAAGAACCTTAAGATGTAGTCAATATGCTGGATCTTTCACAAATCATTTGAATTTTGTGGGCCTTAGTTTATTTGCCTATTGGAATAGGTATAACAAGAAAACTTCAGAGCCCTCTTTCCTCTCTCATTCCCCCTGCCAGTGAGAAAGAATTTAGGAAAATCAGAAATGGAATGAAGTATATACTTGAAGAAATGAAAGAAGTTTCCCAGAATAGAAGACAGATGGAAAGGGCCCACTGAACAATATAAATATGTATTTTGAGTTCATATTTAGACATATAGCAATTAAAGTTAAGAATAGCAAAGATGGTCTAAAAATATTATGTGTTAAACATGGTTTTACTCCCTGGACAATATGCAGTACAGGCCATGCATTTATTTAACACAAAGCTTTGGGCATTTTCTGTGTGCCAGGCATTGTCAAATGATCAGGGATTTAGAGCCACGTGAGAGATGAGTGTCAGAGTCAGCTTGGGGCTGCCATAACAAAATGCCATACACTGATGACTTAAGCCACAAAAATTTATTTCTCATGGTTTTATAGGCTAGAAAGTCTAAGATCAAGGTCATGGCATGGTAGGTTTCATTCTGTGGCCTCTTCTCCTGGTTTCTAGATAGCCAGTAGCCTGAAACCATGAAAATTGTGGCATCTGAGTGCTAACTGAGCAGACATCTCTGTTCATGGGGGAGAGAAAGAGTGTCCAAACTCTCTGTTGTCTCTTTGTTCATGAGCACTAATCCTGTCAGGAGAGACCCACCCCTATGACCTCATCTAACCTCAGTTATCTCCCCAAAGCTCCATCTTTAAATGTCATTACATTGGGGTTTAGAACCTCACCATAAGAATTTTGAGGGACACAATTTTTGTCCATAGCTATGATCCTTTCCTTAAAGAAATTTTGTCTGTGGGGAGCAATAGACAGGTCAATGAACAACTACAGCCACAGGCTAGTAAATGGGATGATTGAGTATACACTTAAAAAGCACAAAGGGGCAATCCACCTGGTCAGGAGAGACCAAAGCAAGCATTTCCTCTCCACTTGAAGTGAGAGATTCAGAAGTTAAAAATAACATGAAAAAATTTTTCCTTTTCATATACAGTTCTTAAAATTGCTTTAGTAATAAGATTTGGCTGTGGAAAGACCAGCAGTGTGGAAAATACAAGTGTGAGGTGAGTTAGCTGTAGTCCAGTTTCTAAAGTTAATGTGTGATTGTTGGAGTGATTCACAGAGGCCTAAATGGTTTCTGCAAAGCTTTCAATCACAAACAAGTCATGAAACCATAGGTTAGGGGAACAGATCTAAATATCTATATTTTAGTTTTTTTCTGCAAGGAAAGAAAGGACCAAAGAAATTATGTAGAATTTCTTTTTCTTAAAGAGATGGGACTTTACTTTGTCACTCAGGCTACAGTGCAGTCACATGGGCATAGTTTATGGCTGCCTCCAACTCCTAGGCTAAAGTGATGATCCTCCTACCTCGGCTTCCTGAGGAACTTGCTAGAACTATTGGAATGTGCCACCATGACTAGCTCATGTTTTTTAACAACTTTTTTTTTGTAGAGAGAGGATCTCACTATGTTCCCAGGCTGATCTTAAACTCCTGGACTTAAGTTATCCTCCTGCCTTAGCTTTCCAAAGTGCTGGGATAACAGATGTGAGCCACGATGCCCAGATATATGTAAAATTTTGAGGTAAGAATACCTTGATTCTTAGTGGACTACTTTGAGTTGGCCTTAGATGGCATCTATCTACAAAAGGAGTAGAAGATAGCATAGGTTGAGTTGGTAATAAACACAGCAAACTATTTTGTGGCTGAAATCTGTAAGATGATCTTCAGCTAAAACTTTTTTGTTGTTGTTACTTAGCTATTGAATTTTTATTTATTTATTTTTATTTTTTATTATTTTTATTACTCTTTTTTTTTGAGACAGAGTCTCACTATGTTACCCTTAGTAGAGTGCCATGGTGTCACAGCTCACAGCAACCTCAAACTCTTGGGCTTAAGTGATTCTCTTGCCTCAGCCTTCCGAGTAGCTGGGACTACAGGCACTTGCCACAATACCTGGCTATTTTTTGTTACAGTTGTCATTGTTGTTTAGCTGGCCCAGGCCAGGTTTGAACCTATCACCCTCAGTATATGTGATTGGCACTGTAACCACTGTACTACAGGTGCTGAGCCAGCTACTGAATTTTTGAAAGATATCACCAACACCAAAGGTAATTTAAAGTTCTGTAACATAATTTAGCTGGAAACAAATATCCCCAACCAACTTTATACAAGGAGCTAGAGAAAATATTTGAATAAATTATAGAATTTGGATATAATTACAACAAGGAGGCTATTCTATCACTTAAAGCTCACTAGATAGGCCCTACAATATTGGTTATATCACCATTCATGATGTTGAGAAAATTCTAAAGGGAATTGGTATATTAAATTTCATTCTTAAAATACATTACCATAATGGTTATAAAGTAACAAGTTAACATGGTAGAATAAAAGGGTAAAATTAGCTTATAAGAGGTTGGGACTTCACAGTAATCTTGGAAAAAATGCACAGGTTATGTTTAATAGCATACAAAATTTTTGTATTACATTGTGTGGCACTTATGAGTGAAAGAGAGGATCATTTGTTTTTCATCTTCTTTTAGTTTCTTTGATTTTAAGGTCTCCCAGGGAGATATTTATAGTCATATTGGGACATATACTGTGTTTTATCCTTAATAAGGATATTTTGTATTTTATCCTTATTAAGGATAAATTGCTCATAATCATCTAGCTTAGAAAACAAAGAGTGAGCCATCATGCACGTGACAGTAGATAGTAAGTCCTGCTAAGAAGCAGTGAGGAATACAGATACTAGACGAGTTTTTGAGAAAACAAAGCAGAGTAAATTAGCAAAATCTGCTCCTCACTGCCACTACCAAAAGTTTACTACTTTATCCTCAAGGCCAAAGTGGTCAGAACAAAGAATGAAGACAAGTGGTTTTTGAGGTAAAGGAAAAAGAAGTTTAGTAATTTGCTATCTCAGAAGACCACCACCCTGCCCTTAAGCAGAAAACCAGGGATTTTTAAAGGGGGGGGTTCAGGTTCAGAGGTCTACATGACCAATGTCACATGTTATGGCTTTAGGTTATTGTTTAACTGTTATTATTGGTGGTTTCAGTAAACTTTATCTCTGCTGCTGATGATATTGTGATTCTTGTCTGGACAATTGTGTTGAGTCATCTCCTGTGGATTAAGATACTAGAAAACAAAGAGTAAAGAACATGTTCCTGCTCCTTTGATTACTGGTCTTCGGAAGGAATAAAGATTTTAATTCCAAAAATGAATCCGGGGTTTTGAAAAGACAACTCATAAACCATTTAGTTGCTCTTTTTTCAGACCTTCACATCTGTCACAGTGCCACCTCCTCTTTCCGAAAGCATTTCCTTTTCACAGCCACCATTTTCTGGAATCTCATGTTACTTGGTTTATGATCAGTTAACTTAACACATATAGGTATCTTAATATATTTTTCTTTTTAAAAGCATATGTCCCCATAATAAAAGCAGTTATTTTAACTTAAAAAATGCATTGCTAATAGGGAGAGTCAAGATTTTGGGAAAAGATGATAGGCAGAGTGGCTCATCAGCATTTTGGGAGGGTGAAGAGGAGGTTCACTTGAGCCCAATAGTTTGAGACCAATCTGAGCAACAGAACAAGACCTTGGCCTTACAAAAAAAAAAAAAAAAGAAAAGAAAAAAAAAATTAACCAGGCTTGGGGCCAATTGTCTATAGTCCCAGTTACTTGGAAGGCTGATGTAGGAGGACTGTTTGAGTCCAGAAGTTGAGGTTATGGTGAACTATGATTGTGCCATTGCACTCTAGCCAAGATGACAGAGTGAGACCTTATCTTAAAATAAACCAATATAAAACGACTTTAGAGAAAGGATCTTGAATAGGAAATCTTTAGGAGATTTAGGGAAAGCCAGCCATAGAAACTTCAGCTGAAATAATTGGGCAGGCATAAAGAAATTCAAAGGACAGGGAAGCAGTGTGTGGGGAGAGGGACTGATAGCAGGAAGAGTAATATTGAAAATATAAACATGCATGCTGCACCAATGGATGGAAATAGGAGTTAGGGAAACCAAGGTGATGGTATTGGAACTCTTATCTTCAAACTTTTGATGGACAAGGTCATGGTGCTCTCTTTCAAATTTTATGATATGCAGCTTAAATTCAAGAAAGTACTAATTCCAGGCCTGCAGCAGATGCCTGAGGTCTTCTGAGAAGAGACCAAGCTAATTAAAATTCAGTCTTGTGAAAACAAGTCTTTAGTCCTAGCATTTTTCAACCAGTATGTATGTTCTTTGGGCATTCTAACCATGAATATTTAAAAAGCTTTTTTATCATGGAAAATTTCGAATACGTACAAAAGAAGAGAATTTCCTAATGAATCTGCAAATTAGCTCCACCTAGTTACAACAATCATCAACATTTGTCAGTCTTGTTTCATCTGTTCCCACAAAATCCTCTCCTCATCCCACTTTCTAAGCTGACGTATTTTGAGCAAATCATACAGCATGTCAGTTTACCTGTAAATATTAATATTTTAGTAAAAACTATGCTGTACTAAGTATAGACCTAGAAATGAGAACAAAATACATCATTATAGCTTATATTTATTAAGTTCTGCTATGTTCAGAATTCCATGTTAAACACTTTGCATTATGTTATTTCACACCATCCTTTGATTATCTAATGAGTGAGACATAATTGTTCTCATTTTTTTGATGAGGAAACTGAAGCTCCAAAGGTCTGGTAAATTGCCAAAGTCATGCAGGTAGGGAGTGGTGCAACAGAGATTCAAATTTGCTTTTCCTCTGCAGAGCTTGCGCCTTCAATTGTACACAAATGCCTTACTTGTACAACATACTTGTCTTCTGAAAATAGACCAACAAACATTCTTTGGTTGGTGAGAAAATTACTTTGCATAAAACAATTTTTTTTTTTTCTTGAGACAGAGCCTCAAGCTGTCCTCCTGGGTAGAGTGTCATGGCATCACAGCTCACAGCAACCTCCAACACCTGGGCTCAAGCGAGTCTCCTGTCTCAGCCTCCCAAGTAGCTGGGACTACAGGTGCCCACCACAACGCCCGACCATTTTTTGGTTGCAGCCGTCATTGTTGTTTGGCGGGTCCGGGCTGGGGATTCAAACCCACCACCTTAGGTGTATGTGGCTGGCGCCTTAGCTGCTTGAGCCACAGGCACCCAGCCTGCATAAAACAATTAAAATAACTTATTCTATTGCTTAGTGTTCTTTAATAAATCCCTTATTGATTAAGAATTTTTGAGCAGAAAGAGTATTGGCTTTAGAGTCTTATGGGTTTAGGTTGGGCACATTGTTCCATCGCTTTCTGGCTATGAGACTTTGGGCAGGTTATTCAGGCTTTGAATCTAATCTTCTTATCAATTATCATGAAGATTAAATGTGACACTTGAAAGCTTGGAAAAGTTTACCTCCTGTAAGGTAGAACTAAGTGTATGTTGGTAATCTCTCTCTGTTTTCTCTTTCTCTCATGTGCCCCCTACATTTCACCAGGAATATGCCTTTCCCTCCCCTCCTGCAATCTCTCCTCCATGATATATAGTGATGAGTATATTTAGATCCATATATCACACGTTTCTTCATTTAGAATTATTTTGGCTTAATTTCCACTCCTTCACCAATTCCTCTCCACACTTTTTAATGGGTGAGCCTGGCCATTACCTTGTGTGAATGTGATGCATTATTCTTACTGTATTTTTAATGTAAGCTGCTTAAAACACTTCCAGGAAATCAGCATGGTATAAATAATCCATCTCATTATTTATTGTCAGATTCTCTGGAGTACTATGAAATAGTATGTGCTGCTTGAGCCATGGCACATTTTTGTCATCATTGTGTTGTCAATTTCAATTAAATCTGAGACCATCTGATGAATAGATGGGGGTAGCCAGGGGAAGGGAGGGTCAAATAGGCTGATGGGTATTTTGACAGCCTGGCATATTCTTCAAACCAATTTACAAGGCATTTTTAATTACCTTGGCAACTCTCCTTGAAACCCTCTCCAAGTTCATCACATTAAAAAGTCTTCTCATCAGCACAACCAAAATTATCAATGATTAAAATGTCATAAACCTCTCAGCTCTCTGCTGGGCTCATCATATGGATGAACTCTAAGGTTTTATCATCTGAGATGTCAAACTAATTCTCTGGTTGCCATTGGAAACAGTGTAGAGCTCTTAAAAACACAGAATAAATGCTTCAGGTCAATGTAGCATATTCATATTGTGACTACTGAGGGAATCAAATTGGATTAAAGAATCTTTTAAGACTTTTAGACTTGAAAGGGACTTCTTGTTGGAAATTGGCACATTACTAGTTGGCACTGCGAAACTTATATAAAGAGATTAGATACTGATGTACATGTATGACTCAACCACGTATAGAATTAAATGTAATTTTAACTTTGTTGAGATTTAGGGAATATAAATAAAAAAAATTATGTGTACACTGATACATACACAATCTTCCTTATACTTAAAAATAGTCATATAAAAATAGTGGTTTAGGGTCTCTGGGGTAGGATCTCAACTGGATATGGTAGTGGCTTTGGAATTACAAAAGAGAGATGTGGATAAAATAGAGCAGATATGGAGAAACTCCTAGAATGTTATCTGAGGCATTGCAAATGGGAATGGGACTAGACTGGGTTGGGACCTGTCCATAGATGAAGGAAACAAGCCTGCTACCACATTTTAGTTCCAAGGCAGTCTTTCCTACCTGGGCATCACTTTCTGGCTTTCTAAAAGACCCAGACAGATGAGATCTGGGATGTGGTTGAGTGATAGAGATAAGGGGTTGGGGAAAAAGAGAGTGTACTGGTTATCTATTGCTGAGTTACAAACCTCTCCAAAACTCAGTTCCGTAAAATAACACTCACTGACTGCTCACAATTCTTTGAGTCAGGACATCTGGGCAGGAAGTCAGCATAGTTGGCTTTGCTGTGCCTGTCATTGGCTGAGCTCTCTCATTAGGGTTAGGAGCGGCTATAATGTCCAAGATGTTCTTATATGCCAGAGTCTTGGTGCTCCCTGTGTTCTAGGTTGCTTCAGTTCTTCTCCACCTGGCCCTTTCCCCACATGAAATCTCTCTTTCTATTAAGGTAGCCTAGAGTTCTTTACGTGGTGGCTCAGGGTAGTAAGAAAAAGTAAAGATTGTGAGATTTCTTAGGTCTGGAATCAGCACACTCTCACTTTGCTATGTTTCCTTGGTCAAAGTCAGTCACAGTGCCAACCCAGATTCAAGGGAGGGGCAAAAGACTCTACTTCTGGATATGAGATGTGACATGGGGCCACAGAAATTGTGGGTGGTCATCTTTGCAGGTACTTTCCCACAGATGGCCATGCAAATTTGTATTAAGGTGAATGCCTGGTGCCTTTGCTTTCTGGTAGAGCAATGAATAAACTTTTTAAAACTTGCAGGAGTAGAAAGTGATATTTGAATCCATTTTCCATTTGTTGGGAAGGTGGTGCAGAAGAAAGAGCACTGGTTTTGACTTTAGAACTAAATTAGAATCCTTAGCCATTCATAAGTTGTGTGGCCTCAGGCCCACTTCATAGTCTGTGAACTTTCTTCATTTCTAGTTGATAACATTATCTACTTCTTAGGACTGGGCTGGAATGTAACTGAAATTGCTTAGACAGTGTCTAGCCCCGTGCTTAGTCAAAATAAGCACTCAATAATATTAATTTCCTTGCCTCCACATTTGATCTGGAAGAGGCATAACTGGGTGCTCATAAGGAGGGTGACCACATAATTTATAGTCTAAGCCAGGGTACTTTGAGGGGACCGGGAGGTTCTATTAATAATTATGACAGATAAGAGGAGTATCCCAGGAAAACTGGGTCATTCTGGTCATTAGGAACGGCTGGATGGGGGCAAGGACATGGCAGTAGCTGTTGCCTTTGGTGAGAGCTTTGCAGATTCTATTTATATTATATACGTTCTATTATAAAGGTATCATAAAACAGATGAGAAAGCTCACAAGAGGAAATCAGAACTTGGAGTAACTTCAGGACAATATTGTCTGCCTTCTATTACCCTGCATTTCTTTGTTGGTGATGATGTATCTTGTGGCAAATTTATCTCCTGTGTGAGAGTTTTAAAAAAACTTACAAGGGAATTAAACAAATCCACTTGAAAGCACCCCCATTCCTGCTCTGCTTCTTACTATGTCTATCTCTAGAACCCTTTTCAATCTCTGCATTACTAAATGTATGTACAATAATTCCAGGAAAGACTAATTAAGAGTAAGACCAAGGGAATTCATGTTGTCAGTCTGGTACAGTGGAGATGAAGCAGCAATGATGAAAATTTCTACCCCAAACAGAACCACTTAAAATATGGTTGGGCTGGGCATCCTGTAATCCCAACACTTAGGGAGGCTAAGGCGGGAGGAGTACTTGAGGTCAGGAGTTTGAGACTGGTCTGAGCAAAATAGTGAGACTCTCATCTTTGCAGAAAAATTTCAATTTTGCCAGGCATGGTAACATGCACCTGTGATCCCAGCAACCTTGGAGTCTGAGGTGGGAGGATTGTTTGAGCCCAAGCGTTTGAGGTTGCTGTGGGTTATGATCCCATTATCGCATTCTAGACTAGGTGACAGAGTGACACTCTGTCTTAAAAAAAAAAGGTTGTTAAGAAAAAAAACAGATTTGTAGGGTTAATTGGGAACTGTTTAGTCTGAGAGGTATGGAGGAATGATAAGACCTGTAAGTCCATAATAGAGATATAGACATGGCAGAGGAATAGAATGAGTGGGAACTGAATAAAAATTATCATGATTTCATGTCCCAATGGTTATGATGCTAAATATTAGGAGCATCTCTCTCTTGACTATAATGAGCAGCAATGTCATTTAATGTCATTTTGTATTTGTACAAAACTTGATGTGTTCAATCCTAGATTATCTTCTGCAGTACTCTTTCCCAAATTTAAGAAAAACAGGAAAGATTTAATTCCTGTAGTGTTGAATGTAATAAATGTATATTAAAGTCCAATGGTGTGTTAGTTAACCTCTAATGCATCCTCACAAATACTCAACTACATTTTTATAATGAAGCTTAAAAATTAATCCATTTATTTGTCTCCTTTCTTAACAACCAAAAAATTTTAGAATTTTTTTTTTTTTTTTTTTTTTTTGAGACAGAGCCTCAAGCTGTCCCTCTGGGTAGAGTACTGTGACATCACAGCTCACAGCAACCTCCAACTCCTGGGCTCAAGCAGTCTCTTGCCTCAGCCTCTCAAGTAGCTGGGACCACAGGCACCCGCCACAACGCCTGGCTAATTTTTGGTTGCAGCCGTCATTGTTGTTTGGCAGGCTGGAGCTGGATTTGAACCCGCCACCTTAGGTGTATGTGGCTGGTGCCTTAGCCACTTGAGCCACAGGTGCCGAGCCAAAATTTTAGAATATTAATCATCCTCTAACATCCCCTCATATTATTTTCTTCCAAATTATTGATGTCCGATATTTTGATTCCACATTGCTTTTAAATATAAATTATTTATATTTTTGCAGTTAATGATGATTTATATTTAGGAATACAAAGTATTGATTTATTTACTCCTTACTTCTGGGTTTATTTTTCTACAGATAGCTTTCAGTATTTTTCTGTTTTTTTTTACAAAAATGGTACAGTGGATTTCAGTTTTTTTTAGCAGGTGTCGTGGTTAAATTTTTTTTTTTGTTTGATTAAGGCTGGAAATAATCTTATTTGAGTTAACCACGAAATATTTTTATTTTCAACCCTCTGTCTCAAATCATGGCTTGACATGGTATAGAATACTAGACTGAAGGTTGTTTCATCAGTTTTAGAGATTTTTATTATCTCTGGCATTTATTCAGTAATGGGCTGTGTAAATATTTTCTGGAAGGCCAAGGAAAGAACTTGATATATAACATTTATCAATTTCTATAGTATAAATATTCCCACCATGGCTGATTTCAAGCTACTGACATTGTAACAACTGGCTCACACAATTTTTGGA
>CAUYQV010149407.1:0-41814 GCA_963574575.1 Galagoides demidoff
CAGAAGAAGATGACTTAACTGTATTTGAATAAATGTAGATTGTTGTACTATACTTAATAAAAATAAGACATCCCCTGAAAATAAGCCCTAGTGTGTCTTCCTGAGAAAAAAATAAATATGAGACAGTGTCTTATTTTTGGAGAAACATGGTATAAATGTTCTGAACCTTGACTATATCAATGTCAGTATTCTGGTTGTAAAAGTATAGTATAGTTTTCCAAGTTACTATGGAGGGGATCATTAAAAAATTTTCTTTTTAGGAAGTCATCTGGTTTAATGTCTCTGTGTATAAAGTTCTTTGTACAATACTACTGATTATCTGCTGAGTTAACCAACTGACATTCATTGTGAAACTTCATTTTTTAGATTTCAGATTAATAAACGGGTACAATATTGTTTTCTTTTGAATGTCATGTTTAACAGTGGCCTATAGTCCTTGGGAAAAAGCAAAGAGATCCATCTTTGCTTTGCTTGTTATTGCTTTAAAATGGCTCTCCGGGGGTAGATGCCAAAATACCACCTTCTCCAAAAGTATTAATTTTTGAAGCAATTTCACCTTGTCTTATAAATCAACAGAGTCTAGACATTGTTTGCATTTGATACCTAAAAGTCCAAGTTGTAGTTGAGCCCTTCACCCAGGAAGTATGCCACATTTTTAAATGCCAAATCCCAGATCCCACCTCAATCCCACAGAAACAAAACCACTGCTGGTTGGAGCGCACAACTCCTCATTCTTAACAAACTTCAGATGATTTGTATGTACCTGAAGTTGGAAAACTACTGCAGATACCAACCATGTTCCTCATACCTGTATTCACAACTTCTCACCAATACCAAGAGTCTCCACTAAACAAATTACATCATGTTGCTGGCCAGGCTGCTGAGATCAGACTGTGTTTCCCTGGTTAGAGGTGGGACGTCCCCAAACCCTGCTCTCACACATCCCTAACAGTGCGTCTCTTCCTTTGTCCCCACAAAGCGCCACACTCACAGCCACTGAGGATTTTGCTAATTTCATCCTCAAGAAACACCTTTATTCACAAAGACATATTGACGGGACCCCCTGTCATACAGCCATGGCCAACTGGAAGACAAACACACACTTAAATCTTTTTTTCTGAATACTAAGGATCGTTTCCCCAGAGGTGAAGTGTGTGCTTCGTTCAAGAGACCCCCAGTGTCACACTGTTGACTGTGTGTAGCCGAACTCTCAAACTTTGCTCTCAAGTTGAGATTTGTTTTATCCACAGAAACTGGATGAACATACAACTAACAGATGCACAATTTCATAGTTAACACTACAGAATGTAGTAACTTAAGAATGAAAATGGTTTAAATGATTAGAATTAAAAGGTGGGAAAGTCATGATTATTTGTATGAAGGAAAGAAAGGTGCAAAGAATTTCAAATGATAAATTTCATTTTTGAATACACTCAGATTCAAGTTTATTTGGACACATGCTGACGTTTTTATTACCCTGTCTTGCAAAGTACTTTAGAGTTACTTAACTGGGCCCCACCAGTGGGCACCTAGGTTTCAGGTCAAATATGAGGACAGAACAGGTCTAGGACTTGAAAGATAATATGTAAAGCACATATTATTTTGATAAGGTATTTATTACTAATGTGGATTTTTACATTCTTAGATATGTAGGAGTAGCTACTAGGCAAGAAATCTTAATTTTTGTTTTTTACATTAAAATTCTTTATGCTTCAAAATATTCCTATTGATGAAGTTAACGCCCCCATTTTTAGCATACAGACTGACAGCTAGACTCTGTTGCTATATAAGACAAGGTGAAATTGCTTCAGAAATTAATACTTTTGGAGAAGGTGGTATTTTGGCATCTACCCCCGGAAAGCCATTTTAAAGCAATTACCATCAGATGGATCTCTTTGCTTTTTCCCAAGGGCTATAGGCCACTGTTAAACATGACATTCAAAAAAATTCCTCATTCCTTTTTCCTAAGTGACTCATCCATTCAATAAATAGAGTACCAAGCACTGTTCTGGGTACTAACATACAATAGTAATGGATCCCTGGCTTACTGGGACTGTCAGTCTAGTGATGGTAAATGCTTCCCTCAAACTTATGAACATCTCAAGTTATCACTTTCTCCACTTGTGTCGATAAAAGAGCAAATTTTAAGTCAGATCCCACTGTGTCATTTCTGAGATATATGAATTTGAGAAAGTCATTGCCTTCTCTAGGCCTCAGTTTTTGTATCTGTATGATAGGAAAATAACATCTACCTCACAGTGCTGTTAAGGTTAAATGAAGTCAGACATTAAAGCAGTGAATAGAAGTGCCCGCCATATTAGAGTCACCGAATACGTGTTATCTACGTTTCTAATGGAGAGCCCCCTCAGAGAGACTGGGAACCAATGGAGATTGGCAAAGGGGGGTGACTTGACTGTTGTTTTATTAGGAAGATGACACAGCAAATACTCACTCATGCTTCAAACACCCTGAGTCTTTAAAAAGTGCCTTCTCTCAAATGTGCTTATTTTGACCCCCAAGGCATGAATTCAAAGGCTATCACAATAATAGATCAGCCTCACCCTTCCTAAGAAGAGCCAACATTTGTCTTGGAGACACTAGTGAGACCATCGTGGGCCTGCCAGGGAAGCCACATTATTAGAGAGCACATCACATCAAAAGTCTAAGTAGACTTTTCATAAGGGGATTACTTTATGGCCGTGACTCCTGGTGGAGACAGCAATAGGGCCAGGGATGGTCTAGCCAAGTAACACAAAGGAGAGCCAAGCATTGAATTGTTAAAAGCTCTCATGCACCAGTTCTGCAGACCAACCTCAAATAAATCCAGTCAAATGAATCTGGAAGTAATCTTCATGAAATCAATGCCATTTCTCTGTAGGTTTTTAACACTGTAGTAAAGAATCTGCCAACCTTTAGGTTTCTGAGGTCAGGGCCTTTAAAACCTCCCTTACCTGTTGTACCAGAATGTCTCCAATTCGGTTGATCACAAAATTCCTGTCGTTGCCAGCAGAGGATTCCTGCCTTCGCTCTTTCATACTGTAGAAGAAATGCCTATGGATTTCGAGCAACTCATCTAAACAGGGGAAGATTTTATCCACGGTGCTGTGGTCCAGCTGCAGCTCCTCCTTCATGCCCTTCCTGAAGATCTCAGCCATGATGAACAGGGTCTGGATGTGATGCATCTCTGTCTGCATCAGCTCTGAAATGTGTGAGCAGAAACACGTGAGGTTTTACTTGTTTTGTTTTGTTTTTTCTTCGGCTAGAGGGCCATAGCAACCTCAACCTCCTGGGTTCAGCCTCCTGAGTAGCTGGGGGGACTATACGTACCCACCACAAAGCCCGGCTAATTTTTCTATTTTTAGTAGCGATGGGGGTTTTGCCTCCTGAGTAGCTCCTTCTTCAGCCTACTGAGTAGCTGGGACTACAAGTACCCAACGCAAAGCCCGGTTAATTTTTCTGTTTTTAGTAGAGATTGGGGTTTTGCTCTTGCTCAGACTGGTCTTGAACTCCTCACCTCAAGCCTCACCCTTCCAGAATGCTAGGATTACAGATGTAAGCACCACGACTGCCCCAGAAACATGTTTTAAAACAAATCTGCAAAATAAGCCTCCTAAGGCCGGGTGTGATGGCTCACGCCTATAATCCCAGCACTTGGGAGGCAGAGGTGGATGGATTGCCTGAGCTCATAGGTTCAAGACCAGCCTGAACCAGAGTGAGACCTTGTCTCTAAAATTAGCCGGGCATCGTGGCAGGCACCTAGTAGTCCCAGCTACCTGGGAGGCTGAGGCAAGATGATCACTTGAATGCAAGAGTTTGAGGTTGCTATGAGCTAAGATGCCACGGCACTCTACCAAGTGAGACTGTCTCAAAGAAAAAGAACAAGTCTTTAACCTAAATTAGTAGCTCAACATTATAGGTTATACAAATAAAAGAGAAAGAATGTTTCAGTATAACAAGAATATTTCTTCCAATACAAAAGCCAGCATTGACTAAACATTTAAAAGTTTAAAATAGTAAACCATTTTCCTTTTTCTAGATATTAAAAGAGGATTTATGTATATCAAGTCCAATATGTAAGACTCTAACATATCTGAGACTCTTATAAATATAATTAGCTAACCTCTCTAGATAACATTCAGCTAACAACTAGGTCTTATGCCTCCCTGAATGGTCTATGAAATACAGCTTAGTTTTCTAGTTTTCTTTCTTTCTGTGGCTTTTTGCACTGAGTAGGGGCACAATTAATGAGGTGAATTAAACTGAACTAAAGTTCCTCAATGCAGACAACCATAGGTCCCTTATAGTGCAGAATCTGTCTCCAAAATCCCACTTTCTCCAGGGGAAACAATGTATCACAATCAAAGGACATTGTCAAGAAAGTGAAAATACGACTCACAGAAAGGGAGAAAATACTTTCAAATCATGTATCTGATAAAATAAGGAACTTGTATCTAGAGAACATATTTTAAAACTCAACAGTTAAAGAAACAAATAACCCAGTTTAAAAATTAGCAAAAGATCTGCACAGCTGTTTCTCCAGAGAGATACGCCTATGGCCAATGAGCACATGAAAAGATGCTCAGCATGATCAGCCACGAGGGAAACGCAAGTCAAAACCAAAACCAGAAGCCTCACACACAGTTACAATAAGAAAAAGACGGACGTAAAGACGTGTGGTGAGGAGGAGAAACCAGGACCCCAGACAGCACTGGTGGAGATGGTCCAGCTGCTCTGGAAAACAGCCTGCCAGTTTCTTAAATGATTAAACTTAAAGTTGCCATAGGATCCAAAAAGGGAAAAGCCCAGAACATCCATCCACTGACGTGTAGATAAACAAAATGGAATATTAGCTATAAAAAGAATGGACTGTTTCCCTCTATATTACAACTGGAATAAACCCTGTGCTAGTCAGCAGAAGGCAGGCACAAAAGACCACATACGGTGCCATTCACGGGAAATGTCCTGAACAGGCCAATCTGTAGGGACAGAAAGTAGATTAGCGGTTTGCCGGGGCTGGTGGGAGGGGAAATGGGGGTGCCCTACAGTGGTGACAGGATTTCTGTTTGAAAGGGGCAAATGTTCTGAAATTAGACAGTGCTTACCAGTTGCACAACCCTGTGAATGCACCAGAAACCACTGGGTTATAAACTGTAAAAGGGTAAGTTTCATGGTCTGTAAATTACATCTCAATCTTAAAAGTACATCATGAGAGAACTTGACACTCAAAATTTATGGGCATACCAGAGGTCCTAGTCCTACATTAATGGGTATTTCCAAACATACTGCGTGTTTTGAGAAAGAATCTAAATATCAGCCATGGGGAGTCAATAAGTCTAAACACAGTTTTGTTTATTTTATCATAAATAAAAACCTCTTTAGTACAGAATCCACTAATTTTGAAATATCATTATTTCCTACGTTTTTAGTGCCTACTGTGTGCTAAGCCCTTACTCATATGTCTCATTTAATCCTGTAATCCATTTATCCATGATGACCTTCCCAAATAGGAATGACTTTTCTTGTCTTTAAAAGCAAAACAGTGAGGCAGAGAGGGTGAAGGATTTGCCCTGGAACACACCTCTTTCTGACAGCAAAGACCACATTGTATGTGATAATTCATCCCAAATGGGTGAGATTATGTTGTTAATAACACATGAAATTGAGGGGAAAATGAAGAAAAACAACAGTATAATATAAATTGCTTGAGAAATGCTAAAAGGGACAGTATCTTCCTTTCCAAAGTAACTCCCAGCTATACAGCCCTTGCAGATTTCAAAGCGCACTCACAGGCCACCTCGCCACAGAGATAGGTGGGAAGGTATCCACATTGCCCAAGGACTTTTTGGCCCACGCTTGCATACACAGCATTAGTGAAAACTTAAAGTCAATCTTATCTTGAAAATTGGGGATTTTCTTGGAACTCCTTTTCAGCAACTACTTTGTACTTGAAATTTTTTTAAACTTCTTTGTGTTTCCCAAATTAGTCTGTAATTTAACTTTCCCTAATCGAGGCTGCCTCCACCCTAAGTAGCAGGAGATAGTGAAATCGAACCACGGTAGAATTCTGTACCCAGGACTTCAGCACACAACCAGACACTGTCCAGGTGCGGCTGCACCACACACTGTAAGGCCATATGCAGGTACCCTGTCTACCCTGCATTAAAATGTGGGATAGTTCACTGTGATTCTGATATAAAAGAGGTAAAAACATGTAAATCAAACATAAGTAAACTTGAAAGGGGTATGAGAAATAAATTGCTCTAGGGCGGCGCCTATGGCTCAAAGGAGTAGGGCACCTGCCCCATATACCAGAGGTGGTGGGTTCAAACCCGGGCCCCAGTCAAAAACTGCAAAAAAAAAAAAAAAAGAAAGAAATTGCTCCACACATGATGCCTCATTTAAACCTCACAACCTTTTAAACTTGACTACTGTCATCCCCATTTTACCGATGGAGAAACTGAGGCACCAGTGAGTTAAATACCTTGTCTAATATCAGGTAAGCAGGACATGGTAAAACTGGGGTTTAAAGCTGGACTGTACAGTTTCCAATTCCCTGGTCTTTTCTCCACACCACACTGTCTCAGCCCCAAGACCAGATTTGAAATGCTTACCGAAAATGACATCTTGTCTTTTGATGACATCCTTCTCCTGCTTACTACAAAACGAAGGATCCACGACAAGACTCCAAGATTCTGCTTCGAATTCCTGGGCATCACTGCTGAGGTCACTCCACAGAGAAGAATCCACGACATCTGATGTGTGGTTAGAGAAGAAAAGCCAGAAGCACAATAACACAGAGCCCAGACTTCCCTGAGTGCCCAGCCTAGGGACTCCTCACACGAAATAAACCCGTCATGAACACGGAAGCAACCAGGCCAAAATACTGTTCATGTGGAGTTAAAACATCTGAAAACGAGACTGATAAGGTGGTCTAAATCAGGACAGCTTTCATGAAAGCAAAGAAGAACCAGATCTGAAAATGCCAATTGTGTACGTGGGGGCAGCAGAGGATCCTTTCGCTTGTGTGTTTTGGCTCGCTCTACTGTAGCTTTATTTCTGGGAACCTGCAGAGTCTATTTTGTGTCTATGGAAGCTTTAAGGCACTGATGTCTTCCGCCCCAGGTCACTTCACCCTGTTCATTCAAATTTGAATTTTGTCCTCATCCACTTGACTTGCTTTCAGTTTAGCAAGACTTGAAGCAGAGAGTAAAGATGTGAGCTGGAAGTGAGTGCACTCACACACTCACACACTCACCTTTCAGGAAAACTAACTCTATTTACCCAAATGACTCGTTACAAAGAGTCTCGCTCAGGGCAATAAAGATGAGCTGACGATGACTTTAAAAGCTTGGGGTTAAAATTTAAAAAGTGTGTTCCTGGGGCAGAGTCCACTCCTCTGTCCTGGTGCTGCTCTCCTTCCATTTGCTTCCCCTTCACTGACTGATGCAACTTGGATACAAAGACCAACTCCCTAGATTAGGTCCTGGCCTATAAAATACGCTTTCCTCAAACACGCATCATCAAAAGTGTTTTGATTCCCCAGAACAGTGACTTTCAATCATCATGCTGTGAAAAATTTTAAAGATCATTAAGTTATTTTCTGAAGAAGTTCCAAGCACAGTAAGTATATTCTTTTATTTTATTCTTTTTTTGGATCAACATAATTTAAGGGTGACGTGGAAGTTTAACGATAGGTTTAAGTGTACTGTGAGGTTAAAAAAGGTTGAAAAACACTGCCTTAGAAGTTGGAGGCAAAAGATGGGGCTAAGTAACTCAGAGATTCAGGCCACACTAGTCTTAACTAACTGAAGTCTAAAGTCTATAATTTTAACATGGGATTCTATTTCAATTCATCAATGGACATAACACATCTTTTAGTGATAAACATACAAGGTATTTCATTCTCTTCTGTTTGTGATATATTCCTTCAGTAATGCATCCATTTAAAAACTGTATTCCTTGGTCACTATCTGGTTGTTTTCACTAGGGCTAAATTTTAATTCCTTTAAACAGTAGAACCTACACCCAAGGGACATCAGGAAGCAGAATTCTTTGAAAAAGAACAAACGATACTGCACAGTTCCTGTGTGAAGGACACAACCACAATTTGGACTTCAGCCTTACAAAAGCAAACCATGTAACCTAATCATGTGTACCTCCCATGTCAATCTGAAATTTAAAAAAATAATATACAGTCAAGGAAAAAAGAATATGCTTCACCCTTCTATTGATATCGTCATAAAATATTCCTTTTGGCAAATGCTCACAGAAATACACACAGATGCAAAGGCATCCTCTCCTCACCTTCCATTATGAAAGACTCCGTGGAGGGAGAAGAGCCCACAGACTGCAGCAGCTCATCCGAATGAGACCTGCTTCTGCAGTTGTTACCGTCACTCTCAGACTCCAAGGACGTTGCCGACCTCCTGAAGCTGGGTGGGAGGGAGGGGAGAAAAGTCAGCCACACCGGCCTCTCGGAGCTATTAAGATGTAAAGCACACCAGCCATACCTTTCCAAGGTGGTGCCTGGAACACTCCTGGACAGCGGATGGACCTGCCCGGCAGTTTCTCTCCTTCCAGTTGGCAATCCAATAGGCATGGAAGAAGAAGGGTGCAGAGAGAGGCCAGGCTGCGGGATGTCTCTAAGTGAAGAATCTGGAAATCAGAACGGATGCTTCATGTAGTTTCGACAGAGGACAGTAAACACAAGTAAAGGCAGTCATTTAAAAGGCAGAAGCTAACACCTGGAACAACCACGTCTCCTGTGCATCACGCCCAGCCTTGAAGCCAGTCTCCCTGGTACATCCTGACACCTGCTTCGAGTACCCCTTCCTTTCACAGCCTCCTGACACTCACGCTGCAGGTCGGCTTCTGCACCTCCAGTTGGAGGGACCATGGATGTTTGGGATTGCATGAACAAAGAAGAAAATGGAATGGGGAAACCCTGGGCCAACTTTTCCATAAATCACTGCTGCACTCGTGGGAGCCAGCTTTAAATCCACGCAAGGTGTTATTAGCACTATTGCTAGAATGCACTGTGTGTTTGTAAATAAGGCACACACACAGGGCACGTCAGAGGAATGGAATGATGCTGGAGAGTCTGCTATTTATGGTGTCAGGATTTCAGACAAATAAAACCTGCAAGCCAATCTGGGCTGCTCTCTCCCACCTACGGAAAACTAAAGAGTGCTTCTACATGTTCCTGGTCAATTCAAAACTGCCTGGGCTTACATGCATTTACGTCTGATGTGTGCTATTCTGTGACTCTCAGAAAATATTTCTGTCCCACTTTATACTTGTAGACTACATATTCTCAAGCAAAAGGGGAAAAAAGACATATAGAGAGCCCAAGATATTACAAAGGATTTTTTACACATGTATTATTTCCATTTATATAAAGTAGTGGACTATATGGTATTTTATCAATTCAAAGATGCTTTTTATTTTCACTGTCAAACCTATGAACTTGAGAAGTGCCTTACCACTGACGTCAAAGAGACCACTGGGGTCAAGGCAGGGGTGTAGGCAGTGTGACCGGCTATGCCTGCACCCACTCTACTTAGTACAAGATCACACCCAACAGCATGTGACCATGAATTTGCATACACGATTGTCCCCTGATTGAAGTGGCTTTAAAATATCAGTCACACTTTGTTACAGCATTGAAATGAAAAGTTGCCATGTATTTAAAATTCCTGCCACGTGTCAAGCGATTCAACTTGAGCCAAAAGACACTGCAGAAATCTCTCCCAGGAAAGCAAAGGATTTTCAAGCTTAGGAGACATTGGTGTGACCCGTTCTTACATGCAATGGAAAGAAATTTCACATGCCACCAATTATCTTCAAGAGTAATTGCTTAAATTTCAGCAATATGTGATTTAGGAAAAAAAAACAGAGCCACCAAATTTTAAAATATGCAAACAAAACCGCAGCATGTCTTGAAATTTCACTGTCATTCTGAAGGTGCTAATGAGATCACAGCCTCCACCCAGCAGAGCAAATCAAAGCACCAGATCACTATGGTAATGGACGATAGGGACTAAGAAGAAGCTACAGATTCGAAACTTGAAAATTTTTTCCACCAAGCTTTGTGATTTTTTAGAAGAATAGGGCATATATTTGTGTAGATAAATATGTGCTACTGCTAGGAAAACATAACATTGTACATTTAAGGAGTGTGTCTCTCTCCCCCAAAAGATTATTGATACATCAATAGAGTGTATTCCACCAGACAGGATCTTAGAATTGAGGCAATTGGCAACACTTTGTCCTTACAGCTCTCGCTGAGATCGCTCCCTATGGCTCTCTACAAAAATCATGCGATACTTACAATGCAAGAGCTCTTAGGCTGGCAGAGAAGTTTATGTCCTTCTTGACCTCTTTATAAAACTAAACATTATACCAAGCCTATGTTATAAAAGAAATAATTGGGCAAATGAGAAAGCAAAAGGAGGTGTTTTTACAATGGAAAAATGCGTGGTATGTATTAAATGTTAAAAAGTTCTTGTCGTTTTCCACATCACTTACTTCCAAGGATGGTCTGCGGTTTGTTCTTGTTATATTTCTCTTGGAATTTCTGGTGAAGAATATTAGAAACACATAAAGTAAGATCAAAGCGCCAGCGGACTGCAAGAATGTCCACACAGTTACACAGAACAGGATTCTTATCTACAGCATTATTGGTGTTATTTTATTTCAAAGAGGAATTTAAAGTAAAAGACACTGAATGCAATGAGAAGCATGGGTGACGATAGGAAGACGTGCCCGTTTTAAGGCAGAGGTGCCCCATGAATACTCCTGGCTTCATTAAAAGCTTGGGGGTGGGGGTCGGGGAGGGCTCGGGGCCTGTGGCTCAATCAGCTAAGGCGCCAGCCACATACACCTAAGGTGGCAGGTTCGAATCCCCAGCCCGGGCCCGCCAAACAACAATGACGGCTACAACCAAAAAATTGCCGGGCGTTGTGGCTGGCGCCTGTGGTCCCAGCTACTTGGGAGGTGGAGGCAGGCGACTCGCTTGAGCCCAGGAGTTGGAGGTTGCTATGACCTGTGATGCCATGGCACTCTACCCAGGGGGATAGCTTGAGGCTTCGTGTCAAAAAAAAAAAAGCCTGGGGGGGGAATTAGAACTCTCCAGCTGACAGCGGGGTTCCTATCAGAGCTGCCTTTCTCCTCCTCTTGCTTTCTGCTCCTCCTGAAATGTCACCAGCTAGAAAAGCCCCCAATTCCGCAATCTGGCACAGTATGGGTTTCAATTAACAGAGAGGTTGGTAAACCCAAGTTTCCCTCTGAGGGATCGTCCCACTCACTCACAGGCATCTCTAACATGAGTGGGAAAGAAAAAGAGAGAATCACAGATGCCTTCATCTGCTCAATCCCACTGCCAAATCTAGAGGACATTCCTCTCATGCAGTGGTTCCCAAAGTGAGGCCTCAGGACCAGCCGCATAAGCATCACCTGAGGATCTGTTAGAAATGCACATTCCCAGGCTCCACCCCAGACCCTTAGAATCAGAACTCTGGGAGTAGGGCCCAGAAACTTGTTTGAACGGGTCCTGCGGTGATCATGATGTTTGCAGTTTTCTGCTGTGACCTTCATTGACCTGCATTCAGCATTTGTGCTGGTAAACCAAGCAGGGCACCCTGGGAAGCCTACCCTACCACAGCACACAGTGCAGACGAAGGCCAGACGTGAGCCTTCCTGCTATTTGTAAAAGTTACAATTAAGTAACCGTGCACCATGAGCATGTGCTCTCACTGCCATGATCACTCTAGAAATAAATCTAGACACCAACATAGGAAGAGCTCTAAAAGACAACTTGAAATAACCACGCAGGACATAAGCATGCAATATTCAGGGACAAGTAAGGGGTTACCTTGGTGCAGGGAGGCGCGGCGTCCTTACAGCCCTTGTGAGCACTTGCGTTACAGTCTGAAATACAGGGGAAAGACGCAGAGGCATCCCTCTTAACGTAAGTTAGTCTGAAACGAGTAATAGTACATCACGCTTCTACTGGTCACTACAAAAATAACATATAAATGTGACAAATATTTAGAAAACACAACAAGAAGGAAAATATTTAAATCACACATAGTCCCATCGCTCAAGCATAAGCACACTGTTGATACTTTAATTTCCTTGGTGATTTTTTTTCCCCCTTCTGCACGGGGTCTTATCAATTCTAAAACCTGGAACTACACAGGGGATGTATTTCTGTGACACATTTCTGTGTCTGCCTGAGAACCTGCTCCCTGTTAGGTGAGAGCTTTCTGACGGCGGGCTGGTACTACCCCTCCACTCCCACACCGGGTAAAATGCCCGTGATGATGAAAGGGAAGAAGCAATGCCAGGGAAAAGAAAGTGCTGCCAGGCTCCAGCAGGAATTTCTACTAACTACAAGTCTGAGGAAGCCAAAGTGCATGAGAAAAGTGAGCCCTGTGCTCATGCTTTATATCATACAATGAGGAGCTCATCTTGCTGGAAGGAGGTAAGCGAATACTTTCCCTGTCCTTCCTGCCCACAGGCCCGGAGACGCAGGCTGCCCTCGCTGAAAGCTGTAAGGTGTGGGGCTTGCTTTCCGCCAGGGTGTCGTCCTCTCGTCCTCTCGTCCTCTCTCCTCTCCCCCCTCCCCACCCCCACACACTGTATCACAGATAAAGGGGCCTGCATGTAACAGAAACTTCTGTAGAAGGAATTCTCCTGCAAAGGAAGAAGATCCCATTTAGGTCCAACAAAGCCACACAGGGTAAGTACCAATACCACACTGAGGACTGGGAGGAAACTGAGCCCTGGACCTGCCCTGGGGCTGCAGGTGAGAGGTGGCTTTTTAGCCAACTCCTCAATGGCCAGTGAACAGAACCTGAGGCTAATCGACATGCTGGCCCTGCTGATAAACCACAAGTTGTATGGCTTTCTCCTCATTCCAGACCCAGCAAATAAAAGGAAAGGCGGGAAGGAAGACGCTTCCTCACTATGAGATACCCCAGAGCAAGTTACACTGAAAACTCGCTAGGAGAGCAGGTCACTGGATATAGTATCCAGACACAGAAAATTCAGATATTGGAAAAGGGATCTCAGCCAGAGACAGAAGACAGAGCTCCAATAAGATAAACCAAAAGCTGTGAAGGGCGAACAGATTGTGAAATTAGGCCAGTAGGATGAGAGGGAAATTGAGCTCTGTGAGACCAGGAAGGGCCGAGGAAGCTGAGGGGGAGAGCAGAGTCCCGACCGAACTGAGAAGCATCAGTGTGACCAAGACACTGAAGCCCGGCCACGGAGTTAGGCTTGAAAGATTCCCTCCAGAGTGCGGGAAGGGTAAAAATATACAATAGAAGATGTCACACAAAGAAGACAGCAGAAATCAGAAAAATTAGATCAGAAGCAGTAACAGTCAAGAATTTTAGAAAGCTGGAAAAGGAGTTAAAAAGGAAAATCAAAAGGTCTCACTGATTTTTAAGAAAAATAATTCAAAGACACCTATTCTACAGACATATCCTGACAATAGCCATATGATTAAAAAACCGAAAGTCCTCAAGGATCTAGGCAGAAAAAAGGGGTTACCCACAAAACAGTAAGTCAAGCAGACCCTAGATTCTTCCATGAGAAGAGTAAATGCTCAAATGAAGCAGATCAACCTTAAGAGAGTAGTTCAGGGAAAAGACTTTGGTCCAAGAATTTATTTAGCTAGGTAAGCTGTTTATCTTGTGTGAAAGAAGCAACAATCTGTCCTTAGGTACATAAGGCTTCCCATCAACAGATCAATTCTATTGTAGGCTACAGAGAGGAGAATCAAAATTAAGGGCTCAAAATGGATCAGTTAGAGCAAAAAAAAAAAGTGAACAATACAACAACTAAACAAAGAATCATTAGAAAATGATCAATGTGAGTTAAAAGTGAGCAGTAAAACAACGAAAGAAAGAATCATTCTAAAAATGTATTGTACATAGGGGTGGCACCTGTGGCACAGTGAGTACAGTGCCGGCCCCATATATGGAGACTGGAGGGTTCAAACCTAGCCCTGACCAAACCGCAACAAAAACAAAACAAACAAACAAAAAAACATAGTCTGTAGTCCCAGCTACTTGGGAGGCTAAGGCAAGAGAATCACCTAAGTCCAGGAGTTGCAGGTTGCTGTGAGCTGTGTGACACTGCCACAACACTCTACCCAGGCTGATAAAGTGTGACTCTGTCTCTAAAAAAAAAAGTATTGTACATAGAAATACAGAATTGAATAAAAATGTTAAATTTTTCTTTTTTTGCAGTTTTTGACCAGGGTTGGGTTTGAACCTACCCACCTCTGGTATATGGGGCCAGCGCCCTACTCCTTTGAGCCACAGGCGCCACCCAATGTTAAATTTTTCTTGAAATAGAACTTTATCCTTGAAAGATACAATGTAAAAAGAATAGCTTAATAATTAATTCAGTAAATTAACAGAAGCTGGAGGTAGGATAAACCTAAGGGGAAGAAAAGAATATTCAATGATGAGCCTTATGTATCCCTAAAGCAATCACTAGTTCATACTAAAAAAGCACATCTTGCCAAACCCCTGGAGAAAATAAAAGCAAAGAACACGTGGTCTAAATAGCTAATCTAAACCAGACATCAAGATAAATAGCGAGGAACTATCAAAGACAGTTTGCAGCAATAAAGTTAAATATAAATTTAAAAAAAAATCTTGTTATAGAAAAAGGTCTTTCAGTTACATTACAGACTTCCTTTAGCTAAATAAAAGACATACATCCCAAATCAAAAACACAGAAATAGTTAAGGGAAACACAATTAAAAGGATAGCAAGAAGAATATTAGGTTTGGACAAAACAAAATTCAATGCTAAAGGCCTCTAAGGGCATTAAAAGGGTAATTTTATTTTAATGAAACAAATCCACAATGACAGGATGATTTGTAAACTTCTGCGGACCAGACAATGTAACGTCAAAATATAAGCAAAGAAATCTATTTATAAACAGGTAGAAATCGGTAAAAATAGAATTTTGTGGACAATTAGCAACTCAGGCTTTAACGGAGAAAAATAATAACACCAGAATTTTGAATACTTATACAGTTATTATGTGTTGTTTTACATCAAATCTTGTTTTTAAAATTAGAAATATTAACCTTCACAATTAAAACCAAAAGTACATATACCCTTGGCATAGGATTACTTACCTAAAACAGCAGAAATTACACATATTAGATGTTACTACTCCATATAAAAAACTTCATAAGCAAAGTTTCAACCACAAACATCCCCCCCAAAGAACCTGTAAATCTTAAAGTCACTTCTATTAAAAATGTGAGTTAAAAGGAAATCAAATGTACACTTTGACCCACTCACACCAATTCAAGAATTTAATCGGTCCAGGTGCACTGTGGCTCACAACTGTGATCCGAGCACTTTGGGAGGCCAAGGTGGAAGGACTACTTCAGGCCAGAAGTTGGAGAACAGCCTCAGCAAGAGTGAGACTTCATTTCTACAAAACATAGAAAATTAGCCAGGCGTGGTGGCTTACACCTGTAGTCCCAGCTACTTTGGAGACTGAAGAAGAAGGATTGCTTGAGTTCAGGAATTTGAGGTTATGATGAACTGTAATATCCCCACAGCACTCTAGCCGGGGAGACAGAGTGAGACCTATCTCCAAAAAAAAAAAAAAAAGAAAGAAAAGAAAAAAGGAAGAAGAAAAGGAATTAAAAAGAATTTAACCTAAGGCAATTATCAAAGATGTATATGATATGCAAAAGAATGCTCACTGCCACATTATTTATGTTGTGGAAAAAAAGGAAAAACTTAAATGTACAATAACAAATATATTTAATTTTAGCATCAAGTGAAACATTAGTATTAGAAGCTGATATAATTCTTCATGGTTAGAAAGGACTCCCAAAATATTAATAGCAATTTCCTCTAGGTGGTAAAATTATGGATGAAGTTTTTTCCTTAAGCTTTCTGTCTTCTATGAATACTATTCCATTTTTTAAAAAGCATTCATTATTTTAAAGCTAAATATAGCCTAGGTCAGCAGTTCTCAACCTGTGGGTCATGACCCCTTTTTAACAATGAAAATACATTGTGGCATTAGGAAGGTTGAGAACCATTTTCCTAGGTACTTTCAGCAATTGCCATCTTTCACTACAGCGTCCATCACAATCTACCCTATCATCTCAATATGAACTGGTATATTCTTTACTACGGAAGGTCTCAGATGAGGGACCTGACGACCCACGGAAAGAGCTCAGGCTTAGTCCCGCAAACACAGAGAGACAAACCCTTACATTTACGTGGGCTGACGCCCGCCAAACACCTCCCCCATCTCCTCCTCTCTCCTCTCTTCTTCCTCTCCTCTCCCTCTTGCTAGACTATTTAAAGACCAGGAATTCTTATTGCAAATTATTTCTATATGTTCATTGACAAAAGACCTAAAGAACATTTTTGGAGGGGATAATTTCTCAAAGTTTTACACAGATTAACATGGTCCATTACTGTTCATTAATTGTGGGTGAAAACACCTGGGGAGAGGGCAATTAGCACAGTTCACTCTCAGCTGTCCAGGAGGTGGTGCTGAGACTCTCCCAGAGTAGTAACAGAGAAGGAGAAAAGGGAAAGGAGAGCGAGTAAAGGACACTGGCGTGGGGTGGGGGGCAGAGGAGCAAAGGAAAGTTGGCGCAACGTGGCCAAAGTTGAAGGTCATGGTGCCTTTAACACAAGCAGGACGGTAGCCTTTTGCAAGGGAGTCGGTTTCAGATATGTTGGGACTGGGACACAGTGAAATCTCTGGGTAACAATGGCCACACACAGGTCACCCTGGGAGCCCCTGCACCCACACCAGACTTGGTTCATACCTTGGTTCTACCATAATTCTCCAAAGCGGCCATAAGTTACATGGTACTCAGCCTCAGGCAACTCGGGAATGCAGACATAGAAAGTGAGGGACAAAGACATGAGTCTGGGAGGGACAGGTCTGCAGATGGCACTTTAGAATAGCAGACTAGATGAGCACACTTAGAAATAATAAAGGGAAAATGAGTAAACGCCCAGAACTGGGTTTGGAGGACCCCAAAGTTAGGAAAAAGGAGGAAATGCAGGTGGCAAAACAGAAGAGCAGTGTGTCATGGGAAAGAGGGAAGCGGGTGTCTAGGGGAAAGGGGTGTCAACATAAAGACAGGACAGAGACCAGTGAATGAGGAGGGAAGACCCCCAGACTTGACCAGAAAGCGACCCTGCATGTCTGGCAAAAGCAGGACTTGGGCAGTGCGGGCAGAGGCCAGAATGCAAATGGTGAATGAAGAAGTGGCAGGGATGGGCATTAAAGCAGGGAGTGGGGATATCCCACTCAAGGAGTCCATCTTCAAAAAGGGGAGAGAACGGTCTTGGATGTGACGGGGGGACAACTGAAGGGAGCGTGTCCCATAAACAAGGGTGGAGCAACAACTTAGGAGAGGTGAGCCGACTGCACAGATGATTTGAAGATCTTCTGTGCTGAAACACAAGCCCGTCACGCAGATTGGTGAGGGGTGGGTAAGCCAGGGACAAGCCATACACAAAACCTAGAGCAAATTTCTAAAAACTGGCAAATGAAAACACATCTGAGCAGCTTGATCCTATTTCAGATCCAGCAAAAGAAAGAAGTCAACTCTTCTAGGAAAGCAAAATTCAAGCATGCAATAAAGGTGGCATCATTAAAGACACTGTCAACTAGATGGAGAAAATTCTCATCTGCCTTTATTGCCATACGCAGATTGTATTCGCACCAGATGTGCAACTACAGATGCAACTTTGAGAAGCTTTAATTCCACCATGCTCTAGGAATTTAACAAGAAAGTTCATATGGAACCTTCCCCTGCTCTTCTCTTCTGCTTGTGCCCCCAGACCACCTCCCAAATAGTTCCCCAATTCCAGCTACCAATAAATACCATGAAATGGATTGCACCTGCCTGGGCCTGAATTGTTCTTTCATTCAATAAGTATTTACTAAGTACCCACTAGTAACTGTGGATATAGCAGAGGACAAATTTAACAGAAAATACTCCAGCCTTTATAGAACTTACGCTGGAAGAGACAAACCATAAAATCAGTATGCAAGATGCACAGTGAGGTGGGCGGCAGTAAGGCCAAACAGCAAAGATGCCAGGGTGGCTGGAGCAAAGGGGAGAATAGGAAGGTGGGACACATCACGTGGGGCCTCGCACCCATTGTAAGGGCTCTGGCCTCTACTCGGGGGGGAGGGGAGCTTCTGAAAGACTTTGAATGCAAGAGTGTAAGCTTTGACAAGCTCACTGTGGCTGATGCTTTGAGAACAGACTTTAGGGTGTAATAGCCCAAGGGGACTAGTTGGACACTGTGCAAATGATGGTTTTAGACCGAGTGATAGCAGTGGCAGTGGTGACAAGTGGCTGGATTTTACATGTTTTTTGAAATTAAAGCCAAGAGGATTGCTGATGGGTGTAGGGTGTAAGGAAAAGGGAGGTATAAAGATATACTCCAAAATTTTTGGCATAAGCATCTGGTTGGAATGATCGAGTTGCCATTAACTGAGAGCATCAGCTTTCCAATGAGCCCAGGCAGGAGATCAGGAGCTGGGTGTAGACACGTGATGTTTGAGACGCGCCTGAGACGTCCAAGCAGAGACATCAGAGAGGTCTGCAAGTCCCCAAGGGGTTCCGGGGGGCAAAATGTACTAACAAGTATCAGTCATTGCTAGATAAACTGTTTAATCACATGTGTGGCACCAGAAAGAAAGTTCACATATGTATCTTTTTTTTTTTTTCTTTTGCCAGGGCCAGGTTTGAACCCACCACCTCCGGTATATGGGGCTGGTGCCCTATTCCTTTGAGCCACAGGAGCCGCCCTTACATACATATCTTAAGCAGCGACCTCATTGGCAAGAAGCTGGCTATCTGGGGGAACAAAATGCAAAGACAGCACACACCAGACCGGAGAACTTACTGGAACACTGGAACGACTCTTTCCCCAGGAGCGTCTTATCACAAACCGAGCACTGAAGCACCCCAGAGAACGTTCCCAGGACAAACTGATGTCGAGTCACTTTTTCTTTGTCTTTGGCCTCCTTGCTTTTTGTCTTCAGATCAGCAGCAGGAAGTAGGGAACAAGGATAAAAGGGAAATGCTGTGAGCCAGCCTTCTCACAGAAGTCACACCAGCCAGCCCCAAACGTCTCTATCAGAACATAAGGACGGTACACAGGATATACCATTAACACCAAAATGCAATACTACCCCAGATGTGGCTGTCCCAAATTCTTCAACGATATTCCATAAGAAATGTGTGCGTAATATCTAAAGTAAGTAATTTTAAAGGGGAAGTGGAAAGTATACTCACTGCTGAGAAACTATACGTGCAGAACCTTCATTACCTTAGATTTATTCCGAGGACTGGTCATCCTATTCATGAGGAAACTGAAAGTTCTGCTCACTTTATATTTTTCAGACTCTGATTTTGCAGGTATGATGTATTTATCCCATTCTTCTTCCTGAATTCTACAAAAAAGAAATCTGTTATTGTGGCTTATAGGACTTAAAAGGGAAGCAAAGAACAGCACACACATATATACGTCTGTATGTACATGTACACATTTGTTCAGGTTTTAATGGCTGCTCTAAAGGGAAAGAAATTATGTTAAAAATAAACCTTCTAGATGAATGGATAGGTGAACAGATGTGAGAACCCTGTCTCATAATGTTATCAATTATTCGATCTAGAAATAGTAGAAATGGGTATTCAGTCTTTCAACTTTTCTTAAACCTGAAAATTTTCATAGTAAAGTACTGGGGCTGAATGTAATAGACTTGATCGTGTAGTCAGTGACAGTAAAATAACTGAGTCATGCCATATAATCTTTAAGAAATTGGAATAGACAGTCTCTGCTTAAATGAGCCTAGAAAGTCTGGAGTGAGCCCCCTTTACCTGGATGTAGGCTCTTCTAGACACTCAATGATTCATATAAATAACAAAATTTCAAAGAAGGTAATTCCTCAGGTAACTATCCACAACATGACCAGAGGGAAATGTTAGGTGTAGCTGGGGATCTTACTGGCACACCCAACAAGACATCAGGAATACAGTAAGTGAGATGAAAGATCTACTCTCCTAGACATACCTAGGGATACGACAGAGAGAGAAAAGAACAGAAAAAAAAAAAAAAAAAAAAAACAAGAGTAATAGAAAATGAAGAATCAGAGAGAAACTGACTCCATACACATCCCATCCAAGTTAAAATATTTTATAGGCTACTGTTTACATATGACCTAAATCTTTTGGTCCTAAATCTTTCTCCTATGTTTTTTAAATCTTTATAATCAGTGTTCCTACTCCAAGTGATAAAAAGTTGCCAGGGAGAAGACTGCTAATCAAAATGATGACCAAGATAATGACCAAATTCCAGAATTAGGAAGGAAATTGCTTAAGTGAGGTAATGAATATAAGCTGCTTAAAATAGTTCAAGGCACATACACAACACCCAATAATTGTGTCAGTTATTGCTACTTCTGGTCTCATTCTCATCATCATTGACACAATGTCCCCTTCATCATCATCATCGCATCTTCCAAGGGCATTCTTAGTCTCCTGTTTATAATATTTCAAAGTTTCAAAGTTTCTATTTTGGTTTCAAAAAAAATAGAAATGAACCAAAGGAGGCCTTTTTTTTTTGAGACGGAGCCTCAAGCTATCCCCCTGGGTAGAGTGCCATGGCATCACAGCTCACAGCAACCTCCAACTCCTGGGCTCAAGCGAGTCTCCTGCCTCTGCCTCCCAAGTACTGGGACCACAGGGGCCCGCCACAGCACCCGGCCATTTTTTGGTTGCAGCCATCATTATTGTTTGGCGGGCCAGGGCTGGGGATTTGAACCCGCCACCTTAGGTGTACGTGGCTGGTGCCTTAGCCAATTGAGCCACAGGTGCCGAGCCTGTGATGTGCTTTCTATCCCAGTGGTTCTTACAGCATTGTCCCTATACCAGCAGCAGGAACAGCATCCTAACGACTTATTAGAAATGCACATTGCGGGACTCCATCCCAAGACGGAGTTGAATGAATTAGAAACTCTGTCGTCTGTGTTTCAGCGAGTTCGCTAGGCCATTTTGATGTCTGCTAAGTTTGAGAACAACTTCTCTAGGATGCCTTTGATAAAAAAAAATTAGGGTGCTCTAGAATCCAGAGATAAACTAAATACAGGATTTTCTACACAAAAATATTTCAAAATCTAAGGTATAGAACAGTGTACTTAAGAACTGAGCTTGAACTATAGTACTGCAGAGGAGATACTTATTAAAAATACACAAACCTTGACCTCACCCAAACCTAATGAATTTGAGCAGTTGGGTGAGAGCTGATCGCCAGTTAAAGGACATACTATGGCACCAACTGCAAAAATAAAGTACATTACATGTTAACATTGGTAATCTCTGGGTGATGGGACCAAGAATGATCTTTATTTTCTATATACTTTTTGAATTTTCTGAGTTAGATGCACTGATTATATATTGCTTTATAATAAGTAAATAATAAGACAATTGTTTAAAAAAGATGTTAGCATATAGAATAGTATTGAATCATCTTGAGGACCTGAGAACTTGAGAGATTTATGTGTTTTCCTTATTTTATTTTAGCAGAGTGGTAAAGTCCTGAGATTCTGTGATAGGATGCTTGTGTTCAAATCCTAGAGCCTTACCAGCCATGTAATTCCTTCTAAGAGCCTCAGTTTCCTTATCTCTTAAGTAAAAGAATGTCTATTCATAGAGTTGTAAAAATCAAATGAAAGTACTTAGTACGGTGCTTAGCACACACTGAGAACTCAAAATGTTAGTTACCAGTGATACAAGGTTGTTTATATTTTATGGTTATTTATGACAGTATCTTTTAAGGCTAGCCTTAGTTTCACTTTCTATAAAAGTCAGAAAAAATTTTTATTGTAATGCTTTTAAAAATGACAAGCAAACTGCCATGACTCTACATGGGAAGTGTCCCTCTTCTTCATGGACAGAACCCTAAGCCTCACTTTCACCCCTTGTATTCCCAACCCTCCTATTAGCCTCTTATACTCCTTCCTCTTGTCAAATAGCTGCATCTCAGCCCTGCTTCCATTTAGTGCCCAAGGCCTTCGTATTTCTTTCCACTTGTCTCTCTTTCGGTGTGCTGTCTGTTTACCTTTGCCATTTTTATGTGATTCCCCCCCAAAATTGCAGCTACCAATTATCTCTATGAATTTAATAAATGGTGCTAATTCTCCTAGATTTAAAGTTTAGCATCCCCTCACTGTATTTTTGTCTTGGACACAAAGATTGTCTGGGTCTGAAGCTGTATCACATAAAACACTTTTGAGTCTCAGGTTATGAATTGATTTAAAAAACATTATTCCTGGGCTTACCCATCGAAGGCAGGGACTGAGGCTGTGCCTGCTGCACCCCAGCTGGGTGCTCCAACAGCTGCTATTTGTAGATCTGGAGCCCAGCTATACTTTTCTTTGTTAAAGGAAGATTAGTATGTGCCAAAGGCCTAGCACCACCTGATTGTCGTTGGTTTTTTTGTTTTGTTTTTTCTTTTTTCTAACAGATTTAATTTGAAAATTGTAAAGCATGGAGAAAAGGAGTGTAGGAGAGAAATCCATCAACTCCCTACTTTCTGTAGCACTGTTATATTATTTTTCTATTGAAGGCAGTGGTTTTAATGTACGTGAGTGTCACCTGGAGAGTTTATTAAAACACAGTTTGCTGGGTCTGACCTCAGAGTTTCTGATTTATTAGGGCAAGGATGAGACCTGAAAATTGTCATTTCTTACTATTTCGCAGGTAGTACTGATGTGAAGTAATTCAGAGACTTCACTTTAAGAACTACTCTTCTAAAGAAACTACTCATAAGCATTTCCAGAACTTAATCCGCCTGAATAGGGAAGAAAGTTAGTATTAACTATGTTAGGAATACTCTAATCACACATTTCTCTTGTGCTCTCTTTTCTTCCTCCTGCTCATTGTTACTCAGATTATTCCCGACGGAGAAAGAGAAAGCAAAAGAAACGTATGATTAGAGGGCTTCTAACATAGCTAATACTAACTTTCCTCCTCATTTAAGGGACCAAGAAAGTAACTACTCCCATACTCAGTAAATGTCTAAATCTTATCAAAGTAGAATTAAAAAAAATTTCTAACTCTTATCTTAGATTGATTACCAGTTTACCAATGACTGTAATTTTAGCAGCAAAATGAAAAATTTAGCTCTCCTGATGCCCGCCTCTGTATTCCTACCTACTCATTTCTCGCTGCTACATGCCTTTTCATGGTCAATGTCTATGGCTCATTCCTACTAAAAGTTCTTGAACTTACAGTCTCTACTGCCTAAAATACCACTCATTCCCTGTCCATCCATGCTTATAACTTCTTTCAAAACATACCTTGCTAAGACTCAATTCCTCCAAATGTCTAGAAACTTTGACTCACACAAAAGTTTTGCTTTCCAATAGTAAAACCCAGTTCATAATTCCTTTATTTCATTTCCTTCTTTTTCTAGTATCTTCTGGTCCATTTGTTTTCCTATTTTTTATTTTGCTATCTTCTTTTGCCCATGGCACTCCTGCCTAAAAGCAGAAGATTATGGAGGAAATTGAAAATAACAATAGCATCTCCTGTCACTGCCTGAGCTTCTTGGCAAATGATGCATAGAATAGGGGCAGCCAGGTTATACCTGAACGGGAGAACAAGAGGAAGAAGGAAAGCACTAGACTTTGCTTGCTGGCCTCTAAGTTAAAAAGCCCATGCTCTCACTGCCAGCAGTGACAAGATGGCCCTAAAATTCTTGCTTCCAGAAACCCCAGGTCCTAAACTTAAATTCCTTCTTCTCTTCCAGTTACTATGCTTAGGAAGGCTGCTCAGCCAGAAGTATAGTGGCTTTTGTTTTGTTTCAGTTTTTGCTTCCGTGTTCAGAGAATATAGCACAAGTACTATAAAACAACACCTGGTCTGTTTACTAACGCAACATTATAAAACACAATTTTAAAAAAAGAATCAGATGACTGGACCCCAGGACAAATCTCAACCACAAATTATCACTTCACATTCATAATTACCACAATAATTTGAGCATAGAATAAACACCAAATGATTCAGGCCAACCAGGTTAGATTCCCCTGCTGTGCCAAAGAACATTTCAGGTGCATCTTAAGATTACATTTCTGTGAGTATTAAAAGCACAGCAAGGATCCCCATGAAGCTGGCAATAGCCAATAAACTTAGGAACCCAAGGATTCTAGGGAAAATATATATTCAATATATATTCAATATGTGTTTTACTAAAATAATTTATCAGATCACTGGTTTTCACATTTTTACTACCTTCTTTAAGTGATTCTTTTTAAAGTTTCATGTTCAGCAAGTATACCCAACAGCTCAGGCAGAAGCTAGATAACCAGGCCCTGCCTGATCTTATTCTGTACCTTTATCTAGCCCAAAACCTCTGTGAGGGTCTTGAAGCACTTCCTGCAAACCTCTAGGGCTTCACAGAGTTGAAAAGGAAACAATGAAATTTTCTATTAGAATACACCCTATTGATTTATAGCAAGAGTAATCACTGTAAATACTCTAAATATAAAGACACTAGTGTATAATCCCATACATATTTCTCTCCATTCACGTGAAAGTTAGATTTATGTAAAGGAAGGAGGCACAATTTTATTGTAAACCAGCTTGTGAACAGATATCTGTCAATTCTAAACATTCAAACCTGTTTTTTTGGAGGACATTGCCTCCAAACTACGTAGTATGCAAAAATATATGCAGAAAATAAACTACCCTGAAATATTACTGCAGAAGCATTTATCCAATACACTATGAGTAATGTGGTATAATAAAGAGAGAGAGCTATAAAGATACAGGGTGAAATTCCAATTCTGTCACTTACCAGCTGTGTGACACTGCATGACTTTTAACCTCTCTGAGTGTCAGTTTCTTATTTTTGGTTATACTAGTGCATTTCAGAGAAACAAGGTTTCCAGAGTCAAACACAGATCTTTTCCCTTTTGCTTGAACCTGCTGACAAGGCTAGACACAAACTCTTCACATTTTTCTTCATCAACTTTCTGTTCTTTGTCTCATGAGTGATTAGCTAAGATTAGAATTTCTTTTTTCCTTAAACTAGCTATTCACAGAGACAATAAGTTCCTCTTCAGCTAACTGATTGAGGTCAACTCTGGTTGCAACTGTTGTAATTTCCCCACCTGTAACTTGTGAACTCCTGCCTATAAAAGTCTATGCAGCATTACTTTGCAGAGACCCTCTAATCTTTGTTTTTTGTTTGCCTGTTTCCCCACCTTTTTAAAATTGTTTCAGGTTCACTGAGGGTACAAAGAATTAGGTTACACTGATTGCATTAATTAGGTAAAGTCCTTCTTATAATTATGTCCCACCACCAAGAGGTGTGACATACACCTTAAACCCCTATCCCCCTCCAACCTCCCCTCTTCTCACTCCCTCATTCCCCTACCACCCACATTGAATTGATTTGAGTTTTTCTTTTATGAGGGTATGTATTAGATCATTACTCAATTCTAATATGAAGACCCTCTGATCTTTGGATTTGGGATGCTCTCCTTTTTGGAATGGCTTGAATAAACTCAATCTCCTCACTTTTGTGAGGAGATTGTCAAAGATTTTAATCTTTGACAATATCATACACTTAAAAATGCTTGACATATAAGTAGTCATAAGTAATTGTAAGCCTTTATTATAGACCTTCTATAAACAGTGTTCTGAATATAACCCATGTATGGCACAAAGGTAAGCAAAATGCATTTTCTTCATTGGCATCTTCTGACTCTAATATAGTTTCACATTTTTATGACCTGAAAATCTTACTTTTGTTAAGCTTTTCTGACTTCTGTAATGATAAGCTAGTTCTGGAAGATCAGTAAACAATATGAATTAGCTCAAAAACTATTTTAATTTGAATCTTGCAGCCATATATTTGCAAAATTAAAAGATTCAGCTTCAATATGCATACCAATTCTTTAAGACCTAGTTGAGATGGCTTTGTCTTCATGAAGCTTTATAGTTCTGCAATCAGAAATAATCTCTATTCTTTGTGCTCCCACTTGCATTTTCTTGGTACCTGTTCTAATTATTTTTTGCTTTATGCTCTGCATTAGTCTTAGTTATATGTGTCTTATTTTTCTCCCTAGATTTTATGATTACTTCCTTCCTTTCCTCCTTTCCTTTCTCTTTCTGTTTCTTTCTTTCTTTTTTTTTGTCATTATTGTTGTTGTTTGCTTCTGAGATAGGGTTTTGCTCTGTTGCCAGCACTAGAATGCAGTGATGTGATCATAAAGTCAAACTTCTGGCCTCCAGAAATCTTTCCACCTTGGCCTCCCAAAATGCTAGGGTTATAGGCATGAGCCACTGCACCAGTTGATTTCATGTTTCTTGAGACCAGATACTGTGCCTTATTTTTTCTTGCCTGGTGTCTTTGGCAAAGGAGTTATTCAATTAGTGTTTGTTGAATTAAAAGAATCTATAATACTACAGGGACTTTTACAAAGTCTCCATACATAAGAAAAATTAACAAGTTCACATGACAACAGATACCATGGAACATGTTCACCATGAGTGGGAGAGATGACTTTATGTGTGTGTAGAAAGAAGTGGCCAATATATATAGAATATTTCTGAAATATTTTGTAAAATTTTGTAATGAATGTTTTGTAAGTAATTTAAACAAAGATGCATTTAGCTGCAACTTTCCATTTTCCCTTATGCATGGTGAGTTTTGTGATGCCCTGTATTTGATACCTTGGATCATGGTAACCAGAAAGTATGCATATAAATACTTCATAAAATGGTCAAGAACTATACTTTGAAGACCAATTAATCAACAGAGAATAGTTGAGAATAGCGAGGTAAAAGAAAAAAAGGGAGAAGGACATGAAAAGATTACTAACTATGCATTAAAAGATCTAACAAGTTAAAGCTGCACAGGAAACATGTACACTGGATAACTTTTAAGTAGAGAACTTACTATGCCAATCCTAAATGTCTTTGGTACATAACAGTTTAAATAAGACAGACTATAGTCTAGGTCAGAGGTGGGGAAACTTTTCATGTTGGAAAACTGCTTTCACTTAGCTGTAATCAAATAAGGCCGCATTCAAGAAACTTTCATTAGATATACTTAAAAATGTACATTATTTTGTAAAAATGTAATTACTATGTACTTAATAATTAAAAAATGAAAATGACTTGTTCATTTTAAAGTTACCTTTTTAATGATGTCAGGTCTGCTTTTTGTGGGAAAGCATTTGATTATTTGGTTGTAGCAGTTTCAGTTGATCCTCTGGATGAGCATCTGTCCTTTGTGACCTTAAGGGTGTCTTGATGTGGGTCCAGTAAAAAAATGTAGATTTGCAGCAATAAGAGGTTGAAAAGCAAGAAAGTATTTGGGGGCATATTGCCAAAGGTGTGGGTATCTACTGCATTTGGATCTTTCTGAACATCAAACATCGACTGAGAGCTCAATAAATTCCATCTGTAGTTCTTTAGCTGCCTTAGTGGCATCAACCAGGTGAGACTGAAATGCTAGTTTGAGTGTGGTGTCATGACTCTCAAAGTCAGTGAACTTTTCATTGTATTCTCCAATTAACAGTTCTCTAATAGCTGTGTATGCTTCAAATGATTCCCATATATCATCCTGCTTACCAATGACCTTTGCAAACTGGGGAAAACATTCATCAAAATTGCTTTTTAAAGAAGTGTTTTGAAAAAAGATAGTTTTTTTCAATATGCTAGGATTTTTTGCCACCTATCATATATAGACTTAGTTTTACTTTGCAAAAAAAATAAAATAAAAATTCAAGTCTTTTTTATTTGACATGATACCACAGAGAAATGCTATATTCCTATAGAAACCTTCTTTCAAAAATTCACATCACTGATTCTGTTCTTCAAAAAAATTGACTATTGGGCAGTGCCTCTGGCTTAAAGGAGTAGGGCACCAGCCCCATATGCCAGAGATGGTGGGTTCAAGCTCGTCCCTGGCCAAAAATTGCAAAAAAAACCTGACTATTAATTCTTACAAAGATACAATTTTGGTTAACACCTGTCCTTGTTATAGCCAATATACTTTACACTAATATGGCAAACTCAGTCATCTCATAGTTCAACCTTACCATATTATGAAACTGGGATGTTGTGTTGCATTTGCATGAATATAGTTAACAAAACTTATAACATGTTGCAAAGTGTCACTTTAAATAAGGGCTTTAGCAAGGAGATTTTGCTAACGTAAGATATAATGAAAAGAAATAAGAGCATCTGTGTCTGTTAATACTATTTAATCCATGCAATAAACCCTTCATGTTCTCCTGTCATGGAAAGCGCACCATCTATATATACTCTCACTAGATTTACCAAATTCAGTCCAACTTTCATGACATTTATCTTGAAAGTTGTTGAAATGTCTATTCTCTGTGTTCTGTTCACGTGGTGCCCACACATGGTGCCCAAGGCAAAGAAAATCTTTTGTCTTGACCTGAATGAAGTATAAAACCTGTGCTTAGTCAGCAATATTGGTTGATGCATCTAAATATTGAATAACAAATATTTTCCTTTTGAAGTATTGCATGAAATTGTTCTGTTAAGCTGAAGGCTAATTGATGCTGCTGATCATCTCCTTGAAAGAGGCAGTTGTTTGTACTTTGAAATGTTATCAGGGTCTGAGCATCCTATAGCTTTGACAATGCATTCTTTCATAATTTTTACATCACTGAATGGTTTTCCTTTTTCCCTGAATATATAGGGTACTTTATAAGTTCCTTCAGTGGGATTATTTCCAAGTCTTACTGCTGCTTGAGAAATTTTCTCTGCTTTTGCTTTTCATTTTTTCATGTGTGCAATACACCCTTTTGTGCCACTCCCTCTAATTAATATAATGAGTGTGACAATGCTGATGAGCATTGCATTTCTTCCATGTTGATATTGCAGTATAACAAAGCAAGGAAATCATCTTATATTTAGCAGAAACAAGATAGTATCGCAATTCTCAATCATCATTAAAAAAATATAGTTTCTTCCTTCAGAGTTGTCTTGGTCTTCTTTGACTTAATCAGCCATTAAGCAGACAAAATTAAAAAATACTGTCTACCTGTGCAATTATTCACAAATTCTAATTCAAACAGAAACAAGCACACCATTGTCAAAAGCTGATAAAAGACTGGCATACTCAAACCCCATCAACTCTCACCATTCAGCCTTGTGTGGTAGTGGCACCAGTCAGGCAGGGGAAATCAGAACTAAATCATAAACCTAGCAGCCACCAGTGTAGCCCTTATGGCTTACTAATGTTCTAATTCTGCCAGTCAAGCTGGGAGGATTACTTCATTGAAACTTAGTCTTTGGTATTTTAAATACATTCATTTAAAAAATAGAAAAAATTAAATAAAAAATAAAAAAAGGCCAAAAATGTGTTAATTAAAATAAAACGATTTGTTCTATAAAATTTGGATTTAGCCAAAATGCTGCAGTTCAGGACCTAGAAAGCCACAAGTGGCCTTAAGGCTATAGGTTCTCCACCCCACCCCCCCACCACCACCTAGGTCTTTAGAACTTTTACATACCCTGACAAGTCAGAATCAGGAAGTGGCGATAATGACAAGGTTCTGATGTACAATGTTCCATTCAACAACAGGTCAACAATGGAATGCTAATAAATGTTAATAATGTCTGAGGTGTAAATATTCCCATCAAGGCTGATTTTAAACTATCATCATGTCTCTTAATCTAAGTCTGGAAAGAAATGCACACAACTGGCTCTCCTAAACCAGTGAGAGCCGGTTCCATCATACTCTAGCTAATTCCTTGTCTCTTTACCTTCCTTCTATTTTTTAATCCCTTCCTGTTATAATAGGTCTGGGGGAAAGGGCAGACAAGGGATAGGGTTTCACACAGAAGTTTGCTCCTTGGTATCCCCTTTGGGATTGTGTTTTGGGAACAGTGTATCACTTCCACATCACACCTTCAATCTCACTTTTCAGTGCAACCTGAAAATTCAAGAATCGCTTTAGAAACAAAATGAAAACCTATTATTTTCTTTTAGACTACTGATGTTAGAAAGATTTGCTTCACGATAAATGTTAGCATCAATTTGACAGCATGATGAGAGTTTAGCATCTCTGAATCTTGCAGAAACTAAGGAAGTACACACGGTAAAATCTGAAGCCACCAATTTACCAGAATTTTACCTCTTTCGTTATATGCCTATCTGTGACTTTTTAGCTACAAGTTATACGTGTATCTTCTTAGCTGAGCCACCATTTGCTTATCAAAAATCGATTTGTTTGTTTTCTCTTAACACAAAATACACTGAAATAAAAAGAAAAAAACTGTTCTTAGCACTTATGCAAATTAGGGGGAGCTCAAATGCCTACGGCTAGGAATGAATCAGATCTCAAGACGTGCAACTATTAATAAAAATGTAATATAGCAGCCCAGGCCTGGAACTTATTCAAGGGTTATCACCATCAGATGCATCATCACCCTGACATCTTTCAGCCTAGCTTGGGTTGGTGTAAACAATAAGCCCATGGAGTTTCCTGGCTTTATCTTCAAAAATAAGGCAGGCTAAATCCAGCTTTGGGCAGCCTGTACTCTCTCTGTAACATTTAATAACACTGGAAAATCCCTAAGAAAGTCTTCCCAGAATAACTCAGAGAGGTACCAAAGTTAAAAATAAATTTTATGTTCTAAGTTTAGGCTAGAATGGTTTGGGAGGGCATCCTCCCAGGAAGGGTTTTAGCAGTTATTTTGGTTCCAACTGCATATTTAGAAACTTACGGGATTACTTAGGTTCTTACTCTGCATCTTCAGAATTTTGTATCCTTTTTTAAGTGACATATATAAGAATAAGAATTTTCAATTAGAATTATAGAATCATTTTTCTATTTCCCTACTTGCACAGCTGCCACATTGGAGTGTGGTCTGGCATGATTCTCTATAACTGGCACTGTCGACTAACAGGAGACAGAAAGGGGACTGGCCTATAGTCTGAAAGAGCAGCAGCTGAAGAGAGGGCTAGGGTAGCTGGCAGGCTGCTAGTGGAGAGACACGCCTTTACTGCTAGCGCCTGCAAGCCACTGCACCCAGTGTGCCCCGGGTGCCAATGTGCCCTGGGAACCCTCTGAGGGCATACACGTGATAAAATCCCAAATGCTTAGACATGTTTTCAATCATTACACCTAAAATATAATCACCACCAACAGAGCAAATTTGATATCAAAACTTAAAATGTTAGCACTGAGCACTAAGAAGTTGTGATACACTTGGGACTTGACTAGATCTTCAATTGACAATGGCTCCAGGCAGATTTGAATGGCATCATTTAAACTGGAACAGAAAATTAAAACTTATTGGATTGATTTTTTTTTTAGGATGTACTAAGAATTTAGCTGCAAAAATAATGCAAGAAATCAAGATGATATGAAGCCCTCAAGGGAAATTTTAGTGGACATTTACCTTTATTTTTCCTGGATGCCTAGAATCTAAACTTTATGTTTCTCTGAGGAATTCTGTACCTTAAGAGTTTTGATGGGAGGCAAAGTCCACTTCTCACTTTAAGAGCCCAAATGGCCCTAACTCTCATTTTCTCAGTGTTCCTTGAGGCAAAGACATAAATATGACTTAGATACAGCCAGTCAGACATACCTTACCTCTGTTCCCTGGCCTCCCACCCCCTACATCTTGTACTACTGTTCCCTAAGAGGAGGGAATAGCGGAGAAGCCATTGCAGAGACAGCACCAGTCGCAGTGGCTGCATCATCTCCAGGAATGGGTGGAGACCCAGCAGTGCAAGCCAGTGGCAAGACGTAGCTGTAATGGGCCGTGCTTAGTGGTGGCAGCAGCCCTGCTCTTTCCAGATATATTCCATGGCATAAATTGTGGCTCTGGTTCTAGCTTCCTTGCTCCCTTTGACTTCCCCTCATGTCCTCAACCTAGCTCTGTAGGTGTCTTGGTGATTCTGTGAGCTCTCAATGCCTTCTCAACAAATTTCTAAGACAAACAGCCAGTGTCTTGGCTAACAACTAAACCCTTGGATTATTACACAAATAAATTACAGTACAACAATGTATCTCTCAAAAGAATTGTTAGACCATAAAAAAAAAAAAAGAAAACTAGACAAGTAACATGGAAGCAGCTTTCATCTCTAACCATATTCTTAAAATGGCAACCTGATAATTGTTTCCATGCCCTCCTAGAGATCACCGCTCCTGAAATTCACAAGAGCCAACCCAAAGATACTTCAGTTCATCATCTCTTTCTTACTCTCCCACCTCTCATTTGTAAAGAGCTTTCAAAAAGTAAATTAGAAGTAAAATGTTCCTGCTCATTAGACCTTCTTTACCCCTTTTCTCTGGTTACTTGCTATTCTCCTACTGCCCAAGTCCAAGATCCCATTCATCCTCACTTGTGTTTAATCAGCGGCTTCTTACAGGGGATTCCTCCCAGAGGGGTCTCGCCCCTCCTTGCCCACCCCCACCCCCCCCTAGTTTGCAGCTCGTCTTTACTGGGATGCTTATTGCAATGCACTTTCAAGTTATGGAAGTGATTCTTCCACCTCTGCATACCGTAGATGTTTCAGAAATACCTGACCATTCTAATGATTCTGTTTGACACTCCAAACACTAGGTCCTCTGTCTTTCTATGTCACTGTCCCAGATCAATTGTAGATTTTTGTATGAAAACTATAATAACAGGACCTTCTGCCATACACAGAGCAAGAGAAAACAAGAATGGTACTACCAGACTCAGAAAAAGCTGGTGACCAGCGGTAACATAGAGAAGAAACAAAGCAAAGTATGAGCAAATAGTATTCCCACGTGCTTTAAGAATTCAAAATATTTGTTGCAGGCCCAGTGCCCATAGTGCAGTGGCTAGGGCACTGGCCACATACACCGAGGAATGCAGGTTCGAACCCGGCCCGGGCCTGCTAAACAGCAACAACAATGGCAACAAAATAACAGCCTGGCCTTGTGGTGGGTGCCTGTAGTCCCAGCTACTTGGGAGCCTGAGGCCAGAGAATAGCCTAGGCCCAAGAGTTAGAGGTCGCTATGAGCTGTGATGCCATAGCACTCTGCCAAGGGCAACATGAGATTCTGTCTCAAAAAAAAAAGAAAAATTTGTTGCGGAACAGCCCATGTCTGCAAGGTGGTACATTTACATATATATACATATACATATATATATACACACACACACGCAATTCAGTAATTTTCAAAGCTACATTATTACAAACCAGTGATGTACTTAATCTTAGATTTTTTCGTAGAAAAAAATGAATCATTCAGCAAACAAAGCAAAATAAAAAACTCTCTTTCACTAACTGAGACCATGGTTAATTGCCCAATTTAAATAAAGAATTTGGCAGTCAATGTTACTATTATTAATAAACACGCTCAGACATAATCAAACCTGTGAATGGAAACATTTCCAATTTTCCAACATAACCTTTAGGCTTATTCATTCCAAAAATATCTTAGCTGGGTCTCAGTATTCCCTTGGAGAAGATTAAGAAAGTTATAAGCTTTTGGCCATGTCGGCTCTGAGATAATACTTAGTTCTTACTGTGTATTTGCAATTCTAGATCACTCAGGGCAGAAACACCTACCTTTAATAAATAGTTCTATTCTAACCACAATCATATCACATTCACTTCTCAGCCTACCAATTAATATCCCACCAAATTATAGCTTGGTGAGTTTCTGGCAGCTTGTGACACTGTGCCTAAAACCTGCAATTTCAACTAATTATAAAAATTCTGGGCAGGAATCCTCTGAAAAGAGATCAGCTTCATTTGAAACTTTGGAACCACCATAGAACAAGAGTTTTCTCTTACACTTTAGCTGGAAGAGAAAGGAGGAAAGATATTTGAATGAAGAATCACTCATTGTGTAACAGGGACCATACCGGGTCTGTCATTTCTGTGATCTGCATTATGAATTATTATGTCCTAATGTAGTAGTAATTATTCTTCCCATTTTACAAAGGTGAAACTGACATTCAGAAAAAATAAAGTCGATGAAGGGAAAACAAAGGGTGCATGGTAGAGTTGGGTTCTGAGCCGTGATGCAGAGTCTAGCTCGGGAAAGTAATACTTCTCTGTTATCTCTGCTAGTGGTGGGCTGGAGCTGCTTGTACAGCTTCACAAGAGCTGATTGTGCACAACTCCATATTCAGCAAGGTCCCGCTGATAGCTCAGAATCAGCCATGGTGGGAGTAGCCACACCATGCAAACTGGAAAACACTACAGATCACAGCATTCTTTTTCAGAGAGCCCCTTACCAGCACGCCACTGCCTCTAACACTTATATTTAATATTTCATAAATGTCACGATTCAGTGCTTCTATTGATCAAGTTTTCATTTTCAAAACCAAAGAACAACAAGAAAGTATAAGTATTGTATCTCTCAGCCTGTGTCTTGCATTTTGGATTTTGCTGATTTATTTTCATGATATGTGACACGTTCTTTCTTTTGTATTTCCTGAAAATCAGTAGTTAGACCTAGAGGTTTTGACAATATGCTTGTCAAGAAAAATACTTGTCAAAAATACGTTTTTTGACAAGTATATTTCATAGGTGGGATTATATTTGCTAGTACATTACATCAGAACGTGCATAGCATCTGCTTTCTTTTTTTAATCAATGTGTTTTAGTGTTCTGAGTGCAACCCATCTCATAGAAATCCCCCATCAATCTCTCACTAAATTGTTTGGACAACAGTTGATGATCAGAATCATATCCTAGATTCATTATTTCAATAAGGGTTACCAAGCAGTCAGAGTTGGTCTTTTTCGTTCCTTTTGCATGTATTAATCTATGCTAGTCTATAGAATATATATTTTCTTATCAACTATTTGGTTAACCTGAATTGCAGTTTGTAAACAAAAGACAGGAAAAATGTTTTCTTTCTCTTTATCAATCATTTTACAGAATGAATTTATACGCTCAGTTTTTTTCCAAAGGTGATCAAGAAGGGTTTTTTTTTCTTTTTTGCTACATTATGTACTCATGCATTTTAATATATTTGATGTGTTTCAATAAAGTGCCGTCACTATTCTTTTTAATTCTTTCAAATTATTTCCTGTGCCTTTCTGACATGACTTCAGCTGGCTTTTGATAGCTTCCTTTCTTTCTGTTATATTCTGAGCTTTAATGTATTTTTTTTTTCGACCCAGTCCTACAAACAGACATTTTTCTGAGGAGTCTGATTTGTTGTAATGGAAAATGGTTCTGCCCACCATTTAAGCTGATTGTGATACTCAGGAGAGATTCTCAACTAGAACACTCTGAGTACTTACAGAATACAGATGAGGTACAAAGTACGGGCAGACAGCATCTAAAATTTTATTTCTTACAGCAAAAGTTGCCAACTTATTACAGGATCTGTCATGTTAAATGAATATAGTACAATCTTTACTCATAACCTAAGTCATTATTGATAACCTTGGATGAATGACTGCCTATAAGACTACACTGTGGCACACTTTATATATAAGTAGAGGATTGGGGAAATTCAGATTTTGAGAGAACTGAGGTCTAAATTCATGGGGCACCCTCTTTTAGAAAATTAACATGAAATTACAAACACAAATAGTTAAAAAATGAATGTTTACTTAGGTTTAAGAAAAAAAATCTTTTGTTGTAAATTATAAATATAAAAATGCTGGTCGGGTACATGGCTCAAGCCTATAATCCTCCCAGTCTGGGAGGCTGAGGCAGTACGCCTTGGGAGGCTTAAGCTCAGAAGTTTGAGACCAGCCTGAGCAAGAGCAAGACTCTGTCTCTACTAAAAATAGAAATTTTAGTGAGGCATGGTAGTGGGCACCTGTAGTCCCAGCTACTTGGGAGGTTGAGATAGGAGGATCACTTGAACCCAGCAGTTAGAGTTTGAGGTTCCTGTAAGCTAGGCTGATACCATGTCACTCTACTCTGGGGCAACAGGGTGAGACTCTGTCGACAGCAACAACTAAAAGCTTTAATAAAAACATTTTAAAAAATCACAAAATATGAAAATCACATATTTTAAAAGTTTAGCCCTTGACAAACTTCTATGTTACTCTTACATTTTTTGGTTCCCTACCTATGATAGTGATTATATGTTATCACTCAACAGAGAGTTCAGAAAGATAATTCAGTCTTCTTTCTAGTGTGGTCGATCAGATAAATTTCTGATAGTTAGAATGCATTAAAACTATGACTGACACAAATATACTCTTATCTGTAGCACTATGCTTTGGGCCTTACTCAGGAAATTTATTCTATAAAATTTACAAATTCTATAAAATCTATTTTGTGAATTTCAGATTGTTACAGGGGTACATATGTTTTGGTTACATAGTTTGCTTTTGTGTGGACAAAGTCAGAGTGATAGGCATGTCCTTGTCCCAGAATGTGTGCAATATACCCGTGCAGGGTACCTGTTGGGTTGGAATTTACCCATCTCCTTCTCCCCTTCACCTCTACTTGAATTTAGTTGAGTCTTGCTTCCCTATGAACTTATAGGTATTGATCAACTAGTCCCAATTTAGCATTGAACGCATATGGTGCCTGTTTTCCCATTCTTGCTATTCTTCCCTTAGGAAAATGGTCTCCAAATGCAAACAAAACCGTACATTGGGGAAAAGAATTCCCAGTCAATAAACAGTGCTGGAAGGACTGGATAAGCACACGTAAATGACTGAAACAGGACCAGCACCTCCCACCATTCACAAAAATCAACCCATGATGGATAAAAGATTTAAACCTAAAACATGAAGTTATAAAAATTCTAGCATCCTAGAAGAAAGTATTGGAAAATTCTTAAATATATCATATCCATATATTTATATCAAATATATCATAATATATCATAAATATATCTGTTATTTCCAAATCAGCCTGATGGAAGGAATTTATAAAGAAGACCCTATAGGTAATCACAGCAACAACAAAAATAAATGAATGAGACCTAATCAAGTTAAAAAGTTTTTGCACAACCAAGGACACAGTAAGCAAAGCAAACAGACAACCTACATAACGGGAGAAGATATTTGCATGAGACACACCTCACAAATGGCTCATAATTCGAATCTACAAAGAACTCAAGCAAATCAATAAAAAAAGATCAAACAACTCCATTAAAAACTGGGCAAGAGACATTAACAGAAACTATTTTTTCGAAGACAGACTAATGGTCTACAAATACATGAAAGATGCTCATCTGTCTCTGATAAGGAAATGTAAATCAAAACCACACAGAGCAACTAACTCCAGTGATGATGGATCACAGTATAAAATTTAGGAATTCTATTTTAAGCAACTACTACAAAAAATGAAAAAATGTATGATACATTTGTAATTGTACACACGAGTATATGATATATACAGTATGTTATTGATAGATGAGAACTTACATTGTGACTAAGGACCAATTAGAATTAAATAATCCAGTTACAAGTTCACGTGTCTAGTGATTAGAAAGACTTTTCTACAGAATAGCTTCTGGTTCTGTACATTTCAATCATTATTTCTCCTCTGTTGATTATATGTCTCTGGGATGGGTACTGTAGGACATGTTTATAACACAACGTAGCCTCTGGCCCTGTGAGGAGTGTCAGCTGAGTGTAGGAACTAGAAGCCATCCCTTCCCTGTGAGGGCTGGCAATAGCTCAATCACAAAAGCGACTGCAGACCTTACAGACATCCTGTCTAACTCTGAGAAACTGTACCTCAGTCATTGGTCCCCTATGCCCAAATCTATCTCCAGTACCAACCAACACGAGGAAAAGTGAGATCAAAGGGAAGATGGACTGGAATAACACAGTGTTATGAACCAATTGTGATTAAAATGACTTACTTTAGCAAATATTACAAAGCATAATGATCATATAAATACACGTCTCCAGTCCTCTCAGGACTTTGGTAAGGACAGTACAAAGGAGGGGCCTGAAGTCTAAGCTTTATGGACTTCACAATAATTCTCCATCTTGAGAGAATCCTCACCTCACAGCTGTGTCTTTTCCATATAACCTTTTTGCGGTTCTGTGAGCATTTGCAGTGTTATCCTGTGACTTTGGCTCCATCCGTATTTGTCTCCAGTAGATATATACACAAGCTAGTTCTCTCCATGCCTATTACATATTCTTCACCAAACCTTCCACACAAATGAGAACATACCACAATTTTGCACTGTCTTAAAAATAATCCCTAAAAGAGTAATAGTGTCAATAGGATTTTTCTTTTATTGCTTTGGTGGAATGGATAGTTTATATGACTACAGTTTACAAAAAGCTGGTTTAAGATTAAAATACAGCATCTATGTAAATATATATAACCAACGTTGGCTGTAACCCAAGAGCACCATAAGTAAAAGCATAAAAAAGTCATAGCAAATGATTTCTAGCTATTATTTTGGTCATTGCTATAGCACACTCACCAGTGATGAGTAGGAATGAAGGACTTGCCTTAGCTATAGAATGCTGTGCCTGTCAAGCCTGGGAATTGCCAGCAAGCATTTCGGGAGAATTTCCAGAGCTATTATTAGATATAATACAGACTTTCCTACCTAGTTTTCAGCCATGCGCTCTCTGGCAGATGCCTCAGTGATTATAGAGGGAGTAATGCTCGGCAAACTGACAGAGACAGCCTGCCCCGGGACCAGCAGCAGCAATTGGCTGGGATTTGGGAGGAGGAATTTTTATTTTTATTTTTCAGATACTTCGAAACAAGGACAAGGTCATTCCCAGTGCCAGAACTTCTAGCTAACTTTTCTTTGTGCATGAAAAGTACAGAGAGAGAACCCAATGTACTCAATACTAATAGGAAAGCAGTAGATAAACAAATACACATGGGCACAATAGAAAAACACAATTAAACTCAAGTGGGGGGAGGGGGATTGGTATGCGCTCACCTAACGGGCACAATGTAGGGATATATGGCACACCTCCTGGGTGAGAGCCACAACTACAATTTGGACTCTACTTAACAAAATGCAAACAATGCAACCTAATCAACCCTCATAGTAATCTAAAATTTAAAAAAAAAGAAGAAGGAAAAAAAAGAGAGAGAGAGAACAAAAACCAATCCCAAAGCCACAAAAAACCCAGTCATCAAGAGCAAGTTTTCAATTTAGCATTAAGAACGCTGGATATCCAGATTACAGTTTCAGAATTTAACACCATCACCACCAAAATTGCAGGTAATATTCATTTGCAACTTAGTATTCATCAGGCACTGAGCTGTGTGCTTTGTGTTAGCCCAAGTCTACAGTATCCTAACTGTGCAGATAAAGAGCACAGGCAGTGAAAGGGTAACTGACTTGCCCTGGTTGAAACCAGCAAATGGGATGGGTTGGGACCGGGATTGGTCCTAGCAATGTAAGACTAAGATTTCTTATCATTTAAAAGTGGCACTGTTTGCATATTTAAAAACAGATTAAATCAACATTAGAAAATTAATTCTTCAAGAAATTATAATAAAAACAAATATGATAAATTTCAATTATGCAAGATGAATAAATTAAAGAGATCTGCTGTATAACCTTGCGCCTATAGTTAACAATATTATATTGTGGACTTAAAAATTGGTTATGAGAGTAGATCTCAGACTGAGTGTTTTATCACAATACAGTCAAATTAAAACAACAAAACCCCTAAGCCTATGTTAAATTGCTTAGAGAAGAAACAGAATTAACCCATAGATGTTTATTATTTTAAAAGATACTCTGACTATATAGAGAGACACATATTATAACAACAAAAAATGTAAGAATTTTTGAACCTGACTCAATATGTTTGTTCTTGGTAGTGGCATAGTTGTATAGGAAATCTGAAACTATTTTTTATGTGTTGTAGGACAGACGAAATAAATAAATACATTGATATTGTGATATACAAGGATTCTCATTTGGGAGAATGAAAATGCAAATATGGGATGGAGCCAGGAGGGGCAAGACTTTGTGATGCTGAAAGAAAAAGATGGCAGCAGTATAGCAGCACCATATAGCTATATTACTCTGTGTGTGTGTGTGTGTGTGTGTGTTTGTGGGTTACATGTGTGTGTATTTATTCTGGCATCCACCGAAAGGGCCTGCAAGCAATGACACTCTAGCAGCAACGAGCAAAACTAGTGTCCAGATCTGGATTTCTGAATATCACTCCCTACTAAAAGGAACCCAGGATGGGAAAGTACAAGTAAACCTCGTGGTATCTGAATATATATGTGGGGATGTGCCACAGAGGATGTGCTCAACGTGAAGACGAGTCAGAAAGGAAGATGCCAACTCAGAAAGGCTCCTGCTGGGGATCAAATCTGGTCACTCTGAGCATCGAAATGAATAATTACAGGAATAGATTAAAATAATGTTGAATTAAAAAAATAGTCAAAGGGCATAAAGTTTTAGTTAGGATGGCATAAAGTTTTAGTTAGGATCCATTATAGAACATAGTTACAATTAATAACAATGTATTGTATGTTTTCAAATTGCTAAGGGAGTAGATTACAAAAACAGATAAGTATGTCAGTTGATGGCTATATTAATTAGCTTGATTTATATTTCACAATATATGCAAATAACATCACTTGTACACAGTAAATAGAGATGATTTTTATTTGTCAATTATAACTTAGTGGGGCTGGGGAAAATAAAATAAAGTTATCATGTTAAAAATGGGGAAAAATACATTCACAAGTACATATGAAGTGATTGTTAAAAAATGAAAACCTTTTTAAGGGGACAGGGAGAAGGGGAAGCAAGGCAAAGATACTAATAAATAAAAGTAATGATAGATAAAAAGCAAACCTGAATTTTACTGCCACAGAGTAATAAGCAATTCAGGCAATGATCAGCAGTGGAGCTGGAAAGTACTAGGTGAAAAGCTCGGGAAGCAGATTATTCACAGAATCTGAAAGTATTACTGTATAGAGTATGTTTGAATTAAAGAGGAAACAATACCTTTCTGTCTAATGAAGAGATCATCCAGTCATTACTTATACCTTAGCCTCAGCAATAAGAAACACGTCAATATCTTACATCCCTTGAAGGTAACCTACCAAAAATGCTTGAGTCTAATCATGAGGAAACAATCAAAGAAATACAAAGGGAAGGACTTTTTACAAAATAACTAGTCTGAATTTTTAAGAATGTAAACATTATATACTAATAGAACAGTAACAACAGTGAACTTGAAGAACTGTTTAGTGTAAAGAAATCTACAGAAATCTGACCATTAAATGTAATATATAACCCTGGATTGGAGCAGATTAGAAAAAAAATAGTATTATTGTAACAATTGGAAGAACGTGAGAAGAGTGCATGTTGTTCATATAATATTCATAGTACTCCACGAATAATAATTTATCAATACTTTTGGGTGTTTTGCAGAGAATGTCCTGGTTTTTAGAATACCCATGCTGAAGAATTTAGTGATAAAGTGTCCTTTTGTCTGTAATTATCAAATGATTTAGCACAAGTTTATGTATATATGCCTATTAATGATATATAAACATCTGAACATGAGTACGTGAAACATAAATCAACATTCTATGTTAAGTGCAGAAAAATCAGTATTTGGTAAAGTTAGGTGAGAGGGTATCTGAGTGTTTTGTGCACTCCTCCTACAGTTTGATATGGATCAAAATTAAAGGGCAGGAATTATAAAGAGGAATATACAGGTTCAGTTGAAAAAGAATGATCAGCAAATTACTAAGTAGGGAGAATACATTTCTGGGGAAGTGAGGAAAGTGCAACCACCTCTCTGAAACAGCTGAGGGGAGTGGTAGAATGGACAACAAAGTCTGGGAA
>CAUYQV010149409.1:0-14077 GCA_963574575.1 Galagoides demidoff
CCACATGTAAAAGACTGAAACTGGACCTGCACCTTTTTCCACTCACAAAAATTGATTTAAGATGGATAAAAGACCTAACTTTAAGGCATGAAACGATAAAAGTCCTCAAAGAATGCATAGGAAAAACACTTGACGATATCAGCCTGGGGGAGGACTTTATGAAGAAGACTTCCATGACAATTGCAACAACAATAAAAAATAAACAAATGGAACTTAGTTAAACTGAGAAGCTTCAGTACAGCTAAGGAGACAACAACCAAAGCAAATGGACAACATGTACAATGGGAAAGTATATTTTTATATTTTGAATGGGATAAAAGCTTAATATCTAGGATCTATGGTGATTTCTATTTATGAGATGCCTAATCTTGATGTTTTAGGGTGGCCAAGCCTGGACCTGTGTGAATGGTAAGTGGAGGCAGAAAGTAGAACAGGGCCACTGGCTGGGGGACTATTGGTATAAAGAAGGAAGCAGTGATGGGAGTCTGGCTATGACAATGGGCATGAAATATAAAACCAACCAAATAACCAGATGTTCTAAGGCTTTGATGTAACAAGAAAAGAAACAACATAAGATCCCAAGTTTAACTTTAAGCTATGCTAATTAGCAAGATATAAGCACTTCAATTTGTATAAATAATCAACATACTGAATCCCACAAAGGCATAACGTATTCATGATCTATGTACATATGACTTAATAAAATAAATAAATAAGTAAATACAAATAAATCCCAAAGTTAGGGACTTAAACAACACTGACTCTACTGTCATGAAGCTCATATTTGAATAGGAGATTCTGTATGGGAACAATTGGATAGAAGATGGAATATAGTTTTTAAGTATGTTTGGAAGAAATCAATCCTTTAGACCTGGATCTTATTGAATGGAAAGATTTTATTAATAAAAAAAATATAAATGTAACTATGTAATAAATTTTCCTTCATTTTTTCCTTAATTACATGAGGATAACCCAATTCTGTGACAAAAAAAACTTTGATTTAGACTGTATCAATTTTCAGTTCCCGTTTCCTAATGAGATTATACAGGCTAAATAGCAAAATACAAAAATTTGAACATAATTAGGAAAGGAAATTTTTAAACTAAACTTCACCAGTTTCCAGAATTGTTTAAAGAAGGAAAAGAAAGGCGTTCCATATATTTTCTTTGGCACATAGCCCCAAAAATTGTGCTTCAAGCTTCATAAGAAATCAAAGTGAGGAAAAACCTGGCAAAAGCAAAAATAAGACAGGGGTTGGGAAAACTTTTAGGAAAGATACAACTTGGTTGTAAATAATAAGCTAAGAAGAAAAAGTAGCCTTCTCAAAGAACTAGAATAATAATGAAAACTTAAACCTCATTTATAAGAAGTGAAGAAATGTAAAGATTTGACTGATGTTGAAATAGAGAGTATATGCCCTTATCACTTTCAGCTAGTAAATTTTAAGCTTAATTCTCCACTTACATATAAAACCATGCGACCATGTGACGTTTAGTAATAATAGCATCAACCTGAAAGGCTGTTATGAAAATTAAGTGAGCTAATCCACATGTAGGGTTCAGGAGAGTGTCTGCTATTCCATCTCTTTGCTGATTGGAATATGAGATCTCATCTTTGCTAAAAGACTAGATAATGTTTTAAACTGAATGTTTGTGTCCTCCCAAAATTCAGCGTGTTGAAGCCCTAACTCCCAACTGTCATGGTATTTGGAGATGTAGCCTTTGGGAGATAATTAGTTTTAGATGAGGTCATAAGCTTGGGGTCCCTAAGATGGAATTATTGCCCTTATTAAAAGAGGAAGGGAGACCAGAACTTCCTTTCTCCACCAGGTGAGTGAGAAAACCAAGAGTAGGCGCTTGCCTGCAAACGAGGAAGAGGACCCTACCAAGGGCTAAATCTGCCGGCCCCTTGATCTTTAACTTGAAACTTCCTAACAGACCTGTGAAAAATAAGTGTTGTCATTTAAGCCAGGAGGCAGTGGCCCATCCCAGTCTTCCTTTGCCCCTCTCCACCCACCCATACTCCCAACTTTATGCCTTTTATTTTGGGGGAACTTCAGTCTTGCAATGAATATGGAAGTGTTTGAGACCAACATGGTCACAGATCATAACAGTAGGATCCAACAATACTGTGTGTCAAGCCATGTTCTAAGTATTTTATAAGCCTCATTTCATTCTCATGCCAACTCTATAAGGTAGATTCTATTATGATCCTCGCTTTATAGATAAGAAAATGGAGACACAGATAATTAAACTCTTTGTAGGAGTTTGGACCACTTCTCTTTGGTCCATACTCTTTTGGACCAGTCCTTAAACCCAGGAAGCCTGATTCTAAAGGCTGCCCTCCTAATGGTTACACTCACCTGTCTCTCTGCACAAGGAATGGCAGCACCTGGTGGCCCAGAAATAGCAGCCACTGTGTCACACATCCCTGGCATATAGGCGGCAGGACCCACTCAGAGTCATGAAAAAGTAAAACATAGACAGGCCACCTATTGCTATTTTTTCAGTAGAACTCCCTCTACCCTCTTAACAGAGGGAATTCCTCCTAGGCCTCCTCCACACTTTTTTGGACTGAATCCTGGTGCCCTCCTTGGAAGCCTCCATTTTCTATGTTGCTGCTCCTCCTATCCTACGTCCTCTCAAACACTATACTCCCAATCCCTGTGCTATCCCCTGACAAAAGCACAGCACAGCACAGAAACACTGACTATGGCTTCCAAGGCTAGACTGGGGCCACCATGTGTAGTTGTTCAGGTTGGGTACCGCATGGCTCAAGGGAGCATCACACACTTTGTTGACATCATAGATGTACATGTCTACAACAAATTTTAAAGAGAAAGTCCTCAAGTGTCCTGTTCTAACAAAATGTGTTTACTATCCCAATTTTCTAACAGCAAAGGCAGTGTCTTGAAAAAGAAGCTCCCCTTCTTCAATTTTTTTCAAAAGCACTATGTGTCTCCCACCCAAAGACTAACCCAGGCCAAACCTGCTTAGCTTCCAAGATGAGGCACATTTAGGGTAGTACGGCCATAGACAATTAATGACAAGGGGCGGGTGTAAGCAGAGAGAGGAAGAAGGAGGGAGGAATGAGGAAGGGATTAGCAGAGAGAGGAAAGGAGGGAAGGGAGTGAGGTCTTGGTATGTGCCACACCTTTTGGGGGCAAGACACAATTGTAAGAGGGAGTTTACCTAACAAATACAATCAGTGAAACCTGGTTTCTTGTACCCTCAATGAATCCCCAACAATAAAAAAAAAAAGAAGCAGCAGTAGCACTGTGTGGGCACCTGACAACCCTAACCAATGTTGGCCCTGCTCAGACCCCTCACGCAGGCATCCCCCCAAACTCCAGCTACCTCCCAAACCTCCAAAAGCCTGGCCCACTCCCACCAACCCATTTAGGCTAAGTGCCGCTGCACAGCTTCCAACTAACCTAGTCCTCCAGGAGAATGTCTGCTTCCACTTGGTCCTGAAATGCAACTATTTCTCTGACACATAAATCTGGCTGCTACTTCCTGAGAGGAATGCAGAGGGGGAAATGACAAATGAAATAATTTCGTCTTTCATTCTTCCAAGGTAAGTATGGAATTTTAAAAAGAGCCCCTCCTTTTTTCCATCACCCCAGTTAATGTCCTCACCCCTAAAGAATGCCCCTATTGTATTAATAAATTGCAATTCTCCTGTCCCTGGTCTTTAAAAGATGGGTCCAAAGAATTTTCTTTTTGATTGGTTGAAGTATAAAATACATAAGGGTATAAATGAGGTAGATCTCTAGCCATCTTTAGATCTTGTAAATGCTCAGAAGTGGTGGGGAACAGGACAAGTTAAACAGAGATCTGCTACAATGTGGCATAGAAATTTGGGGAAAAGGGAAGTTGTAGGTTGGACTTTGGGGAAGTTTTCCTGTGTCCCACACTCTCCAGCTCTCTTCTAATTTTCCTTAAAAGAACATCAGGAAAGAAAAAATATATCACTTTGAAAGGCATTTATGGGGTTGGATTCGTTTAAGAACATACACTACTATACCAAGGTGAGCCTTGAGGGGGAAGAAAAAAAGACCCAGAAATATGTGAGTTACATTAATTCTGGGTGTTATGTTAGTTTTTCCTGTATCTTCATTGTTCAATCTTTCCTGAATGCTTTTACTCAAGAACTTGTTTCTAGAGAGCATTAATAGCTGACAACAAAGAAAAGTCATGGTTAAACAAGTGTAAGGAATCTTGCACGATAGCCTCTTCTTAGACAGGCCTCTATTCCACCTAAAGGTGTGAAGATGGCCAAGAGAAAACACTTACTACTATTCTGCAGTGTTCCCTGGGCTACCAATTCAGATGGAAATAGATTTCCATTAATGTAATGTTAATGGAAATTAAAAGCAGCTACTTCAAGGGCGACTATCCTGACACCATCAAAAACAAAAATCCAATTTTTTAGTGGCACAATTTTTTTTTTTTTAATGTAGGGATAGTGCATTTTTCCAAACCACTATGGCCAAAGATTATTGACTTAAAGATGTCACAGCAAGCCAAGAAACTGTGAGTTTGAGAAATTTCAAAGCAACTGCTAAAGAGTAGAAAACAGTGGAGAAGTGTTATAGAGGGAGACATTTGGTTTCAACTGAAAGCAATTTATATTCGATTATTTGTGATTCTCTTTAGAGTAATCATACCTGCCATGATCAGACTTATTTCATTTAGTAATAATGCTTTCCCAGTAGAACCTGTGAAAAATTAGTTGTAATGCAAAACAGCTCAATAGGGCCTCATTCTATCAAAGCTGACAAGTTTTAACAAATTTGCTCACTGATATTATTTAATGAGTCATTGCCCTTGGCGTAATTAATTTTGTATTTTCTGCAATGAGCAAGATTTCTATTAAGTTTTTGAGTAATCAAATTCATCTTTAAAGTCCAAATGTTTATGTGTCACTTAAATGCATATATGTAGAAGATTAAGGAAGAGGGAAAGGAAGGATAATGACCTTAGGGTTACAGACAACATTTAAGTTCACTTAAATCAATGGCTCCTGTTTATTTTCCTTTGGGACTGAGGGCTCTATCGGATCTCATTACATTCACACCTGCATCTTCTTGGTTTGTTGACTTTCCACCCCATGACTGCATTCAATAAACAGTACTCAAAGTGAATAACAACAGAGATGGAACGGTGGAGAAAAGCATAATAGGAAATCCAAACTTTATTCTTAAAACTTAGTTTAAGTAAATATAAAATTTCATGATCTTACGTTTGGGTAGTTCGCTGAAAATTGATGTTAACTTCATATAGAAAATAAATCTATCAGTGATGCTGGATGATTTTTGTTAACATGTAATCACTGCTGGTTTCCTTTTCAAAAATAGAGAATTCTTGTCCTTTACTTGTCTCAGCAAGAAGCTGAAATCTGTCACCATGTCATTTTTCAACAATTTTTTATAGAGATGTCTTTTTGTTTATTCCTTGAGGTTTAGTTTTTTAGGAAGACTTTGAATTGTTGTTTAGGTTAATGTAACACCTCTTCACATCCTGTGGTCATGCAGTTGAAGAGGCTTCTGTGGATTTTAAGTGTTTATACTACGTATTAGGAAACCTTCCTGAAAAAGAAAAGTCTGCCAAGCCAAGGAAAAGCTGTTTGGTGCTGTTGATCGGAACAAACAGGACATTTGAACCTTCCAGTGGCAGAAACTGTGCATTTGGAAGTGCGTGGACTCTGTTTTCCACAATGTAAAAGCCAGGCAAAGGACACCCCTGGGTTAACCAGTTTTGTGTTCCTCTGGGACTAAAAGCACAAAGAGATGGAGCCGATGTCTCAGAACCTAACGCACAGCCGGCAACCAGTGAATATTGGGTGAATTAAATTGAAACCTGATTATATAAAGTCATCACATATGAAAGATTATAGGACCAGAAAATCTCGGAACTGGAAAAGTAATAGTGGTCACCTTAATCAGCCCTCTCATCTTATTAATGGAATACTGAGGCAGTTGAGTGAGATCAAAGCCAACTAAGCTGTCCTTTAAAAGCTTTCAAATGTCAATAGTTACTTGTCTTTTCAAATTTACCAAACCCTGGAAACAGGTTGCCGGTTAGAGACAACCTGTGATGCACGAATCTCCTTTACAGTATGATCTTGAATAGTCCCCCAGAGTCTCTTGATCATGCTGAGGTGGACACTATTCTACTCCTGAAGCAGACTATGTGATTTCTTGACGAAGTATTTTTCCTATCAAATCAAATCTACCTTCTGACAACTTTCACCTGCAGTCTGTTGTGAAATCAAAAAAGCAAAATCTTTCTTTTAAGTGTCAGCTTCAAAACTGTCGAAATATTTATTATTTCTGTTCAATGGAATAAATGTTGTCTTCCTAATCTGTGTTGGGCACCACTAAGTGCTGGAATCCTAGAAACAAAAGCCTAAGTATCCACAGTTCTCTCCAACATGCCTTCATCATAGCCTGCACCAAAATGTCTTTCTGCTTTAAGAATCTGTCAAGATATAGTGAGACCATTACCAGTGATGAGGCTGACTGACGAAATATGATTGTGTTTTGTGTTGGTTAAGGAGCATGTTCACTACCAGGCTCCGTCAACCTTTGCTGAACAGCTCCACTGCAGACAGAGACTGCAGGTCCTCCTGAGTGCAAATTAGGAAAACCCATTTATGAGACATTATCCAATTCACCCCACATTTGCCAAAATTCCCAAAGAGAGGACTAACTTCATTTTTGGATAAAAAGGATATATGTCCATTATAAAAGCAATTCAAACCGTACAATGTAGTACATCTAAAATTATATGATCAGAAGTAACCATCATTAACATTAAGTAAGCACAATTCTACATGTAGCTTGTATTATATGGTTAATGAGAATATCATATATATTTTAAAAGTGAAAAGAGTGGTGGATAGGGAGTAGCTTGATCAAAATAATCATGTAAAATGAAGTTATACAGTGTGTGCAATTATAAAAGGTTTTATTTAGTAAAAGAAATATAAATCAAATAAACTTGAACAAATTACGGATCTTAAAAGTTTCTCTGCTGTAAGACATAGTCTTAAATATTGCCATTAAAATTAAGAAAAAAATATTATGATTACACATGAAGAAATCAGAGTCATAGGAATAATCTGATTGTAGACTGTATTGATTCACTCCTATAAATCATGACATAACATGATTCTGTATTAGTTTTTGTAACTCTTACTCCTTTGGTTTCCAATTTTGTTTGTAATGTCCTCATTAGAATTATTTATAAGATACGAAACATTTCTGGTTTGTTTATATAAACATAATTCCAACAGTTACTTTGTCTTCTTTTAAATGGATTTAATAACAGCCATGAATAATCTACACATGCTTCTTTACTGGAGTTTATTTTAATTCACCTTTTGATTAGTTAGATTTTATTATCAAGTGGATTGTCCAAGCATAGCTCTTGGTTTTACTCTCAGAATTCTTGCCTATTTGGAGATGTCAGTTTCGTCTATAGCTGAATGACAACTCGCCTGAGTGCAAATCTGGATCGGGTCGAAGACCTCGTGCACAGTCCCCTGGCGTTTGGCTATTATACACGTTCCTTTTTCGCAGTTTCTCTGTTTTTAACTATGGTTGTTGTTAAACAGGATTTTCTGAGTTTCTTTGTTTGCCTTTTAAACACATCAATCATGAGATGATAAAATTTTACATGTGAGAGGTCTGTGCCAGACAAGAAGACAAAGGGACAGGCTGGGACCTTAGTCCTGAGAAATGATGGGAGGAAGAAGGAGGACAGAAATCCAGGGTCCTGGGATGCTGGGGCCTCTCTCTTTCTCCACACTTATTCTTTCAGCAAGACCACACTTTTTGCAGAGGCTAGAGCAGTGGTTTTCAACCGGTGGGTTGCAACCCCTTTGAAGAGGGTCAAACGACCCTTTCATAGGGGTCACCTAAATACATCCTGCACATCAGATATTTATATTATGATTCATAACAGTACCAAAATTACAGTTATGAAGTAGCAATAAAATAATTTTATGGTTGGGTATCACCACAACATGAGGAGCTGTATTAAAGGGTCACGGCATTAGGAAGGTGAAGAACCACTGGGCTAGAGATTGGCCTTTAGCAACAACCAGATGGGTATCAGGTGCCTGCAAAAACTGGGCCAGGTGACCTGGTTCCTCAGAAGCGAAGGCTGCAGACCCCTCAACAAAGGTCTACATGGTCTCTCCCCGCATGGCACAAGGTGAAAAGTGTCGGAAGGCAGACAGGTAGTGGGGTGAGTCTGAAGCACATTTGTAGCTCTTGTGGGCCCCAGAGAGGGTACAAGAGAGAATGTGGATGAAGTAAGCAGGGACTTTGACATCAGTGAGAAATACCTGGAACTGTGGACTCTAGGCGGTGAACAAAACATTATCCCCAAAATGCCAGAGAGGACAAGTAGGATCCTTGTAGACACTAGGCTATAGGACACTACAGCCTATCTGTGGTACCCAGAGAATGCAGAGTGGGCTAGAGGTACCCAGCTCCACCACTGACATTAGCTGTGTAGAGCACACAGGCACATGCATGCATACGAAGTCTGACAGTTAAGTTCACGAACTTGCCACCAAGTGCTTATGTTGGCAGCACTGTACCAATAGCTCAGTAAGGTTTCATAACCTTGGTATATCAGTGTCTATGTTCAGGTCAATGTATGGCGTTGTCTCCCTGAGTGGTGTTCATTACTATTGTGTGTTTTGTGTGCCATCACAAGAATGTCAGCACTTAGAGCAATGGCAATCATTAAATTTATTGTTAAACTTGGCAGGAGTGGAAGTAAAATCACAGACATGTTAGTCCAAGTTTATGGGGATGATGCTGTAAAGAAAACAGCAGTGTACAAATGGATTAAATGTTTTTCTGGGGTGGTGCCTGTGGCTCGGTGGGTAGGGTGCTGGCCCCATTTACTGAGGGTGGTGGGTTCAAACCTGGCCCTGGACAAACTGCAACAAAAAAATAACCGGGTGATGTGGCAGGCACCTGTAGCTACTCAGGAGGCTGAGGCAAGAGAACACCTAAGCCCAAGAGCTGGAGGTTTTTGTGAGCTGTGATGCCATGGCCCTCTACCGAGGGTGACAAAGTGAGACTCTGTCTCTCAAAAAAAAAAAAAAAAATGTTTTTTTGAAGGGAGAGAAAGTATCACTGATGAAGAGAGATCACGGGGCCAGTAACAAGCAGAACTGATGAAAACATTGCAAAAATTCATTGAACTGTACATCAAAATAGTCAGCTATGAGAAGCAGAGCAGACCAAGTCAACATTGATAAAGAAACAGGAAAATCTTAACTGAAAATCTTACCATGAGTAAGGTTTATGCAAAAAATAGCCCCAAGAGAGTTCACCAATGAACAAAAGCAAAGGAGGGTCAAAGTTTGCCAAGCTCTTTTGGAAAGGTAAGAGCTGTGTTATCACTGGTGATGAGACATGGGTCTATCAGTACAACCCTGAAATAAGGCATCCGTGTGCACAAGGGAAGTCAGCCAATTCTCCATGACCAAACAATTTCTGTTGGTCCAAATCATGAGTTCACATGATGTTGCTAATCTTTTTTAATGTCATAGGGGTTGTTCATTACATATTTGTACCAACTAGACAAACAGCCAAGCTTACTATTTGGAAGTGCTGAAAAGACCATGGGAAAAGTTAGATAAAAATGACCTGAACTTTTCACCAACAACTCATGGCTCTTGCATCATGACAATGCACCAGCTCACAAGGAGCTGTCTGTGAGGGAGTTTTTAGCCAGTAAACAAATAACAGTACCAGACCACCCTCCTTACTCACCAGATATAGCCTCCGATGACTTTTTTCTTTACTCAAAGATAAAAGAAATAGTGAAAGGAAGACATTTTGATGACATTCAGGACATCAAGGGTAATACGATGACAGCTCTGATGACCATTTAGAATGAGTGTTCCAAAATTGTTTTGAAGTGTGGGCTAGGCACTGGCATCAGTGCATAGCTTCCCACAGGGAGTACTTTGAAGGTGACCATAGTGATATGCAGCAATGAGATATATAGCACTTTTTTTCTCAGATAAGTTCACAAGCTTAATTGTCAGACCTCATACCCCCTCCCCATTTACCAGACACTATCTTGGAAAGAACTGAGGACAGGAGCTAGAGATAAAAAGTGAGAGGCTGGGCATTTCACATAAAGAGGATGAGAAAATTCTGGTGCCAGCCACAATGAAGTGAGCCCACACAGCCACCTCTCCTATTGTTTTCAATAACCCTGACTACAATAAAAAAGCAATAATATGAACACTGTGAAAAGTAAACAGTAGCACACAGATTGGAAAAGGAAGTAAAACCTCAAGTGTAATCAGCTTGGCAGTGAGTTTACTGAGAGTTTTCCCTTCTTTTATCTTCGACCTTGACACAAAGGCAACTGATGTCCTGGAACTGAGTAGCAGTTAAGCACAGCAAAACCTCCAAGACTGACCTCACTGTTTCTGGCCAGAAGATTGCACAGTTGAACCCTCTGAGCTGGAGAGTGTGGAGACTCTATCTTCCCCCATCTTTCTTGTCCTTTCCTGAGAGCAGCACCAGTCATGAAATTGTACTATGAGGCCATGTTAACACCGATACTTCCCAAAAGAAAATCTGCTTTTCTGGGCAGAACAGACCAAGTGGGGCCATGAAGTCTGAAAAGTGTTGGGGAATCTTAACTCTATTATTTTTCTCTCTCCTTTGTCTCACTGCTTAGCATGGAAGACAAAGATAGTGCTGGGAGCTAGATCTCTGCAAGAAACCTCAGATTTCTAGCCTGAGAACTAGGAAACGGGACTCTTGAAAGAGAAATTCCAGAGAGGACAGAGCTAGAGAAGGGGACTCCATATCTGTGTGTCAACCAACCCCACTCTCAGGTTCCCCCCAGAGCTACACTGACAGCAAAATATCACAAAGTCTTTAGGATCTGAACTATAAAAAAACATCAAACATCACCCATGTCTCAAACTAACCACTGGGTAACACACGTGCAAAGCAGATCCGGACACCACAGCAGACACTTGGAAAACTTAACTGGAACCACTGACCAAAGAAGGTAAGACAATAATATGCAGGTATAAACTGAACATACCTGAGTTGGTTGGCTCCTAAAATAAACAAATCAGCATCCTCCAGAGGACTTTAACAGGTCTGATTATCTCACACTCTAATATCCAGATTGTCTAAGATATAAGCCAAAATTACTCATCATACCCAAAACACAAAATAGGAATTCCCAAGAGTAAAGACCTTCAACAATTGCAAGTGCAAAGAAGACCCAGATATTGGAATTATCTGGCAAAGACTTAAAAAGTAAGAAAAGATAAACACTCTTGAAATGAGTTAAGGGATAAATGTTCCCAACAAAGAATTAGAATCTGTGAAAAAGAATCATATGAAAATTCTAGGAATGGCGGCTCCTATAGCTTAGTTGGCAAGGCACTGGCCATATACACCTAGGGTGGTGGGTATGAACCTGGTCCGGGCCTGCTAAGCAACAATGACAACTGCAACCAAAACATAGCTGGGTGTTGTGGCGGGCACCTGTAGTCCCAGCTACTTGGGAGGCTGAGGCAAGAGAATCGCTGAAGCCCCGAGAGCTTGAGGTTGCTGTGCGCTGTGATGCCATGGCACTCTACCAAGGACAAAAGCTTGAGACTCTGTCTCAGAAAAAAAAAATGCTAGAAATGAAAGATACAACAATTAAAATTAGAAAATTTAGTAACAACATAGAGATAACAGAGAAGACAATCAGCAAACTTGAAGACAAGTTGGAAGAAATAATCTGAAAAAAAGAAGGAAAATGTTGAGAAGAATAAACAGACTCCAAGAACCTGTGGGGAAATAATAAGAAATCTAATATTTGTGTACTTAGAGTCTAAGAAAGAGGAAAGAAAGAAGTTGGGGCTAAAAATATATTTAAAGAAGTATTGACTGAAAAGTTCCTAAATTTTTTGACAGACAGAAATTTAGAGATTGAAGAAACTCCAAAACCCCAAATCCTAGTAACTCAGAGAAAACCATGCCCAATTGCCTCATAATCGAACTAATGAAAACCAATGATAAAGACAAATCATGATAGCCAGGTGCCGTGGCTCATGCCTGTACCCTAGCACTCTGGAAAGCTGAAGTGGGTGGATAATTTGAGCTAATGAATTGAGACCAGCCTAAGCAAAAGCGAGACCCCCTCTCTACTAAAAATAGAAAGACTGAGGCAAGAGAATCACTTGAGCCTCAGTTGGAGGTGGCTGTGAACTATGATACCATGGGCACTCTACCCAGGGCAACAGCTTGAGACTCTGTCTCAAAAAAAAAAAAAAAAGAGGTTTGGCACCTGTAGCTAAGTGGTTAGAGCACCAGACACATACACCAGGGCTGGTGGGTTTGAACCCAGCCTGGGCTTGCAAAAGACAACATTAACGACTACAACAAAAAAAACAGCTGAGCATTGTGGCAGGCGCCTCTTGTCCCAGCCACTTGGGAGGCTGAGGCAAGAGAATCACTTAAGCCTAAGAGTTTGAGGTTGCTGTGAGCTCCTAGTTATTGCCATTAGCAGCTCACTAGAGAAGTGAACAATGTGATGCCACAGTACTCTACCAAGGGCAACATAGTGAGACTCTTTCTGAACAACAAAAAATATATATGTATGACTGGTGCAAGCCAAAATTATAGCTTGGTGTGTTGGTGTTCTCATCGCACATAGATATAATAGGTGTGACAGCTACGATATTAAGCGGTTTGATATTTATTTAGGGATCTGTTTTGATTATTGCCTCATGACAGCTTTATTGACTTTTCCTCTCACTGGGAGGGGTAAGGTATTTGGGAAGAAGGTTAAAGCAGCGACAGAGAAAATTAAGTTTCCTTGCACAACTCAGTTGTAACACAAAGTAAATTAGAGCCCTTTGTGCACATCTATTTTCTTCTTTACTTGAAGGGAGCGTCAGGTTAAGGTATTTGTGTGATAACCATATTATTTCTGGTTATTTTCATATTTCAAGTGGAGAGCTCGGTTACAGGCATCCAAAAGTTTGATGTGGGTGATACATTCTTCTTCACACCCTCCTCCCACCCTCATACCTGTTCATCTCTCACTTCCAGCAGACATTTATGAAGTAGGAAATTATGGTACTGCTTTTCTTTTTCTTTAGCCTGGAGCAACTTTCTCTGAACAACCTAAACTCTGTTGTCTCTCTTCATTTTGTTAAATGTCTCGGGTCAGCTTCAGGACATTTATGTACTCTGACTCCTAATCCCCGTTGAAGGTGCATCTTATTTCCTGGGTAGGATACCCCTACTTTGCGTATTTACATTTAAAGCACAAAAGCCTACAAATTATTGAATATAGAATTTGTTCACTTCTCTAGTGAGCTGATAATGTCAATAACTAGGAGCTCCTACTCTTGAAAATTTTTCCTCTTAATTTTCACCCAATAGTATAGTTATCTTTTCATTAAACTTCCTTTGTGCACAGAAGCATATAAAGGCAAATTCTTCAGATTTTCTTTACTTACCTTCTTTCTCCGATACAGTCTTTTTGGAGTCAAACAGGTGACATTAAAATGCACATCAAAGTATATTCTAATCTCCACGTTCCATGTCATAAAATGTTGTCAGTTTCCTTATCAGTTTGGTGTTGATCCCTTTTTTTCCTGTTTTTTTTTCCCTTTGGTCTCAGGGCTAGGGAGGATCATTTGGTGAGGTATTGGGGAGAAATTATTAGTGATCTGGCTTTATTCTATCTTTACTCAAAAGCCTGAGCATGACATAAAGATTTTGGCTACAATACAGTATATGCATTTTTTAATAACTCCACATCCTATAAAATTATGCAGAAAAGGATTCTGGGAAGATGGCCGACTGGTAGCAACCCTGGTCAGAGGCTCCTGAGCAAAGGAAGAAAAACTGGTTGGAATCAGAATCTATAAAGCCAAAGACGGGGAGCTGAGCCCAGAAAGAAGTTCGGCAAGCTGTAAATCCAAGGAAGATCATTTAAGAACACAAAATGCAGGTCATGGAAGAAGCCCAAGTGCCCATTGATCCACGAATGGATCAACAAACTGTGGT